>CAJHNH020003376.1:0-71260 GCA_905116865.2 Candidula unifasciata
GCACCCAGAGCTTTCGTGCAAAGGATGGTCTGTGTCTACAGCTACCCTGAGATATGACTTCGCCTGCAGCACTCTGTGCCTTCCTGCAACAGTGGGAAAACCGAGGATGTATCGCATACACAGCACTGGGTGTCTCTGGTTCAACCCAGAATGACCCGCATTGCTGCGTTCTGTATGTGCTCTAGTCTGTCCATCTGGCTTTTTGAGACGGTAAGCATTCTCAGGCCATAATCAACCACTGACAAGATTAGGTGCTGATATAGTGTGAAAAGCTTTCTCTGCTCTATTTCAATTGCAGCCATAGTCTTAACTGCACCAAGTCCTTTTTGGCATCTTATCACAACATTCTCCAGATGGTCCCTAAAGGACAGGCTCCTGTCAAATGTAATTCCCAGATACTTCAGTTTGCTCTCTCTGTTGATGTTTCTACCATCTATCGTGAGACTTGGGACATTAGCTCTAACGATTCTGTTGTCCAGAGAACACCACAAAGCAGACCCCTTTTCCGGGTGGACGACAGTCCTCATTTCTGTACACCACTCATTCACTTTGTCCAGAGCGTGTATCTAGAACTATACTATTAACATGACTGATACATGTATTGAGGTGGACTCAGTGAGAACAACATGACACGAATCGTGTTGTGTGGAGAGAGCACATTAGGAAGGGATTGAAAATGAAGGAAGAAATGACTGCACATAGGATGAGAGCTGGGCGTCTAAGATGAAACATACTAAATACAAATATTGACAACAATGGTCCTGAAATTCCAATTTATACTTTTCTTAACGCGGGCGGGTATTTCAAACTCGTCATCGCCATGGGCTGTGAGTCCTATGCTTCCTTCATAGTGCAGTAAAACACTATCGTCTGGAAAGACCGAAAGGTGCCAAACCAGTTATCATTATGAGGTAGAACGAATTAATGAAGTGCAGCTAATATTATATATACTAATGACAGGAAGAATAGTTAAGAAAGAATCATATATATATATGAAAAAGAATACATACATACACAAATATATAGTAGTATTTTTGTGATTGCTTGTTAAATCACGACAGGAAGTCGCATTGAACCTTTAGAATAGACACATGCACTAGTGTTGATATAATTTGGTACTAAAATCTGTTAACAAACTGAGGTTCGGGTTCTGATAGTACCGGACTTTACAAAATGGCCTTGGCTCGTACTGATACCAGCGGCTGTCTGAGGAAATAAAGGCGGCCGGCGTGATTTTGACCACATCACCCACCGAGTGGCGATTGGTCTATAAAATATGAGTCTAACCTGATATGCACAGTACGTTTGAAGGCCTGTACAAGGGTCCTTTATCTTTAATTTTTAACCACAGTCAGATACTAATAGGCTAGAGAAGGTAATGCAAAAAAAGACTATGCATTACTCTATTCAGACTTAAGCCTAGGTAATCGCGTATGTGAATATAAATTTCGTTCGGTTTTATATCTTTCATAGGTAATTCGGGGGTCACGTGCGCGGTAGTTTTTTTAGTTTAATTACAACAGATAAAGTTTATAGAGCGGACAACTTAGCAGTCTTACAGTGACATAGCAGCTATATCCTATCCCAAGTTGCCACATATAAAGTTACTAGGAGTGACACTTGAGGTGATAGCAATGCAGCAAGCAGTTAATCTTTAGCAGAGGCGCCGCTATTTGTGCACGTACGCAACCACAAACAATGGACAAAAACGTGGTGTGGAATGGGGGGGGGTGTGGTGGGGCGGGAAGGGGGGGGTTGCTGCGCCTTGTTCTAATTCTTTAGAAAGGGAAAGGTACTTAAGGATTTATGCCTTGTTTAAGTGCGCAGGTCTTTATTATTATTTGGCAAATAATAAGAAAATGTGATAATGTATGTGAAGTAATACGAAATATGTATATTTTTTTAAAAAGAATTAAGAATAGAAGGACTTTCAGGGTTAGGGGCCACTTAGCCTCTTAAAAATAATGGGGAAGCAGGGTTCCTGTATGTGTCTAAAGCCAGAGGTTCCAGCGCCCCTGATCCGATGTGTTTATTGGAAAGTAACAACACGCCCCTGATCCAATGTGTTAAATAGAAAGTAACACCACGCCCCTGATCCAATGTGTTTATTAGAAAGTAACACCACGCCCCTGATCCAATGTGTTTAATAGAAAGTAACACCACGCCCCTGATCCAATGTGTTTATTAGAAAGTAACACCACGCCCCTGATCCAATGTGTTTATTAGAAAGTAACACCACGCCCGTGATCCAATGTGTTTATTAGAAAGTAATACCACGCCCCTGATTCAATGTGTTTATTAGAAAGTAAGACCACGCATCTGATCCAATGTGTTTATTAGAAAGTAACATCACGCCCCTGATCCAATGTGTTTATTAGAAAGTAACACCACGCCCCTGATCCAATGTGTTTATTAGAAAGTAACACCACGCCCCTGATCCAATGTGTTTATTAGAAAGTAACACCACGCCCGTGATCCAATGTGTTTATTAGAAAGTAATACCACGCCCCTGATTCAATGTGTTTATTAGAAAGTAAGACCACGCATCTGATCCAATGTGTTTTTAAGAAAGTAATAGCTGCAAGGCGTCGTCACGCCTGACACTGCAGCTAGCAGTGTTGGCGGTGTTGGGGGCAGCTAGCAGTGTTGGGGGCAGTCAGCAGTGTTGGGGGCAGTCAGCAGTGTTGGGGGCAGCTAGCAGTGTTGGGGGCAGTCAGCAGTGTTGAGGGCAGCTAGCAGTGTTGGGGGCAGCTAGCAGTGTTGGGGGCAGCTAGCTCTGCAAGGAGGGTGAAAAGCAAAAATTAGTAACCTGCTGCTGTCCAGAGATCGTACAAGCCATCCCCCACCTCCCAGTGGGAAAATAGCCAAGAGGGTGGAAAAACTGCCCCAGACGCACCATGCTGATGATCAATATCAAGTGACCTGGGGTCAAGACCAGAAATCATGTCTAGGACAGTCCAGACAACATCAGTCCTTTCCAAGTAGCAAACCTTTTGGAGATCCAAAAGCATTTCATGCAAAACTAAAATTCGACTGCTTAGAGCACGACCTATTAGTACATTTACACATGGCTGTCAAGCGTGGACTTTAACAGGCGAACTTGAAAGGAAAATACAGACTTGAGAAATGCGATGTTTTCAAAAAAATTCTTGGCATATCATACAGAGACCACATTACAAATGAAGAGGTTCGCCATATAATTATACAGCACATTGGCAACTATGAACCTTATTTAACTACAGTGAAAAGTCGAAAAATGCAATGGTGTGGACATGTAATAATATCCAACAACCTCTCAAAAATAATACTGCAGGGCTGAGTAGAAGGAAAGAGGAGAAGAGGCAGACCAAGAAAGACTTGGTTACAGAACCCGACTGAGTGGATAGGCCTCAGGCATGCAACCATGAAGTCCATCGCAACTGACCGTCAAAGGTGGAGAGAGCTGATCAGACAGTCAACAGAAACTGGTGACCCAACGACACGTAGTATCACGTGATTATGATGGTGATGATGAACATCACGCCCCTGATCCCATGTTTTTATTAAAAAGTAACAGCACTGTTAACAGGGGTGAGAATTTATATTCTTAAAGTTTACCGCAGTTCATACTATCAGTATGTATGTGATTTAGTCCCACCAGGACCGTACATCGAGGGACAAAACCCGGTGACACAAAGTGCCTCAATTCGGATGAGGATCACCCGGGTACAAGTCCCAAAAACCCCGTTTAACCGTTACATTAAACGAGGACACCCCTCCCCCCCCCCCCTGATACAGCCGGGGTAGGGCCTTAAAAAAATGAAAAATTGCGTCCCAGGTTGAGACTATTTTCAGTTATCACCCTGCCAGGTGCTACACAGTCATCATCATCATCAGGTGCCTTGCCGACTGGCGTGGGCGATCATGCCTCTCCATAATCCGCGATCTCCTGCAGCATGTATCAGTTTGTGTGCCGACACTCCTCCATGCCATGCAACAAGACTGTCAAGCATCTTCTCTCGTTGTCTTCCTCTATCCCTCCTTCCACAGATCTTTCCAGTGGTCACAACATGTTCTATTTTCCCTCTTCTCATAACATGGCCGAAAAATGATGACTGTCTCCCTCTGATGTCAGTGATAAGTTGTCTTCGGTCTCCCGCCTCTTTCAAAACCTCTTGGTTGCTCTTTTTGGCTGTCCAAGGTATTCTAAGCATTCTTCTGTAAAACCACATCTCTGAGGCCTCTTGCTACACAGAGCAAGGAAATAATTATCTCAGCTCTAGTTTTAAATCTTGCAGTTCTTTTTATTCGTGTTCACCAGCTGTAAACTCTGGCGGAAAGTTCTGGTTCATCCACTTGTGAGCTGAAGTCCTGTTCCAGAACCTGAGTGTTGCCTGTGCATCCGACTTCGAAGGAAGCTCCAAATGAGTCGACTTTTGCGAAATACTTTTGGGTAGGCAGTGGTTCTATTCTTGTTTTCCCTATAACAGGGCCCCAGAGCCCACACGGGGAAGTCTCACAGTGTTACTGTCGTTAAACTCAAGCTTCTGTAAAAGTTGGCTTCACAACCAATATTTTTCCTATTGTTGAAATTCACCACCACCCCCTTTTTTTTTAAATTCAGATTTTCAGGAAAATCCATGCCTCATTTTTATGAGGGTTTCAACTTATAATTCTCTCCACACGCTTTGAACCCGTGAATGATGGCACTTTGTGTCACCGAGTGTTGGTCGCTCGTTGTGCGGTCCTGGTGAGGTTGAACGCCAGTCTTAAACCCGTTACTAGTCATCTTTCCTGTTCCCCTTGTCTACTGACATTCTCAAGACTTGGTACTAAACTGAGACCGGATATTATTTGTTTCCCCTTCATTTCTAAGATATACTACAGCGTACTGATTGTCATGCTTACAAGATGTTATAAAACTGTTACCTTAATTTTATTTTTAATGAGATAATAAAGGAGGAGCAGCTGGACGAGTGGTTACAACGTCGGAGCATATACGGGAGACCCGGGTTCGACCCCATGTAAGGTGATGGAGTCTTTCTGTTTGGGACAAAAATACGCATGCTAATCTGCACAGTCCGTGACAACAGCACTAGCCATGCGGCCCCAAATCATCAGGCCCACGACCCCCTGTCTACATCACCATAAAAAGTGGTAAATACCAGCAGACGTGACAGGTGTTTACATGACCTGAAAGTCTATTAACGTTGAAACCATGCAGAGATAATATACATTTCTGGTTAAATGTTATCTACCAGCTTGATTTCTGCTGATCCTTAATCTGGTTTATGTTATCTTGTTACGCTGAAAGTCACGTTTTTTTTTTTTTTTGACACATTTGTGAATAATTTTCCGATTTCGTTCATTAGTCAAGTGCATGTTTCCGATGACCTCTTCGTAACCCCTGTTAACCAATCCTAATACGACACGACATGCAGGGAATGTAAATGACAGTGTGTATAGAAGATACAATTTAGCATTTGTCAATGCATACCGTTTACAGTATAAGAATATTAAAGACAACGCTATATCATTCAACTAACGACTGCAGTGTTGTATGGAAACAAATCGTTTTGCTAAATTGTTCTAATCCCCAAAATCGATTTGTACAAGAACGCATGATTGTTTGTAAATGTGCTAATCAAGATGCTAACTGGCAAGCTTATCGCAGCTGTCGCAGAAGTATATGTCGATGAGAAAGTGGAACATGAGAAGAAGAGAATTTTATCTTCTCTTAAAGTCTCAGACTTTAAATAACGAAAAACTATTAAAAGTGATAATGTCAAGTGACAGATATAAATAGCATGCATGTAATTTCACAGTGCGGCACGTTGGCAATTACATACAGGAAGTTCTCTTAATAAGCTGACTGACGTGTCCCTACAAAATACTTTTGGATGAAGCCCATATGTCAGTTGAACACAGGAACTAATCTTCTGGGTTGGACTCACTAAATGATTTGGAAAAAAAAACTGTCAAACGTTTAACAGGGATGCAGCTAGATAACCTGATAGGATAAGTGATGTTACGGCATAATAATTCCAAAGACAAATATTTCCTCACCAACATTAACACTTTAAAGCAGTGATTCACAAACTGTGCGCCGCGGAGCCCCGGGGAGCCGCGGCCTTTTCACTGGGACGCCGCGGAGCCCCGGTGAGCCGCGGCCTTTTCACAAGGGCGCCGCGACATATTCGAAGATACATGAATTTTAATTTAATTTTTCTATCTCTTACATGGTAAAGTCATAATTTTACTTAGGTTAGGGAGCCGTGGAAAAAAAATTAATTGAAAGAAAAAGCACCCCGACTAAGAAAGGTTTGGGACACACTGCTTTAAAGGATATTCTCTTGCCAGTCAACAAAACACCAATAACCGCCACAGTAAAATGGCAGTCCTACATGTGGGGTGCAAGGACACAATGAGATTTATTCTAGCTAATTATAGTATAAATAAATAGTTTCTTCTTCTTCTTCTTCTTCGTGTTCACCAAGTGTAAACTCTGGCGGAAAGTTCTGGTTGTTCATCCACTTCTGGACTGCAGTTCTGCTCCAGAACCTGAGTGTTGCGTGTGCATCAGTTTTACAGTCTGACTCATTTGTATGCAGACTGCTGGTTCCCTGCCTTTCAGGGAGATGCACTTTGACTTTGAAGGAAGTTTCCGATTAGTCGATTCTTACGACATGCTTTTGGGTAGGCAGTGGGTCTGTTCTTGTTTTCCCTAAAACAGGGCCCCAGAATATACATGGGGAATAAATAGTTTATACTGTAAAACAGTATAGAATATTGCAGAAAGGTTCTCGTTTCAGGCTGTGCATTAAAAAAAATGATGCAAAAGCAGAAATGTATTAACTTAAGACTGATTAAAATAAATAACACAATGAAAGGAGCTACAACAAATATCAGAGAGTTAGTGCTGGGCGTCAGACGACTGAAACAAATGTGCTTCACTTGGGAATAGGTAACAGAATACGGATGGAGGTCATTATAGGAAGGGAGCCAGGCATACATACCTGTCTACACTTCATAACAAATTAAAATTGTAAAGTATGATGATAACAGCTCCAAAAGGAAGTTAACCACGAAGTATAATATTTAGTTATGGCAAACAGGATAATTGTCTAGCACCGCGCGCAATATGTTACAAAAGTGTAATTAATTAAAAGAACTAGCACTGATCCCAGGTCGACCCAGCCTTGTAGGGGCTGGCCGGCGTGATGCTGACCACATCACCCATCTTGTGCCGATTGGTCTATAAAATTATAGGTCTAGCCCTATATGCCCTATACGCCTAAAGGCGTGGAAAAGGGTCCTTTACTTTAACTAGCACTGATAAATTAGTTGACTGAACATTGAGCAGTATATAATGTTGTTTAATAACGCTTACATACCTGCTTGAAGAAGAGAGCCCTAATGTTTCTTGAACGCTGCCAGCTATAAAAAGAAACCGCTGGTGTGCTTTTAAGATCCAGACACAATATTTACTTACTAGTCCGGAACTATATACTCTACTGCCATAGCCTTTCTGACGATAGCAAATGAAAGGATATAAAAAGGGGTACAAGAGAGACATGAAAACAATAACATTTGTAAATTATTATTCCCCCAGTGCTTGTTTTGGTAAGGAAGAAAACCATTAATACAGTGACATTGGTAAATGGCTAGTGTCATGATTAAAATATACAGGGTAAAACAATATTTGCAAAAGTCCAACTCTTGATAAAAGTTATGGGAAGTGGACGCCCGTTAAAACAATAACAGTTGCTCATGGTCGTTGTGTTAGGGGATAAAAGAAATAGGAAACCTTTCAATTCACCTTAAACCATTTAAATGGCACCTTTGGTTACAAAAATTTATATTAATGAAGCATGGGTCGAATAACAAACACAGCAACAATTTACTAACACAGCAGCATTTTAATGGTTTGAGATGAATTCTCTCCGTATTGCATAGTTGTGGATTTCAAGCTGGCCGATCGACATGAGAGAGTCGCCGTGGCGGAGCGGCTGGACGAACGTCGCGGATTGGAAGGTCTTAGGTTCGCACCCTGGAGGAGCCGGATTTTTTTTCTTCAAAAAATGGCTTTGGCTCCCAGGTCGACCCAGCCTTGAGTGGGTACCGGGTGCAGTCCCGGGAAGTAAAGGGGGCCGGTGTGATGCTGACCACATTCCCCATCTTGTGCCGATTGGTCTATAAAATATAGGTCCAGCCCTGTGTGCCCTATACGCCTAAAGGCGTGGAAAAGGGTCCTTTACTTCTTACTGTTACTTTAATTATTGACATGCCAACGAAGACAACTTTGCTTGGGGGTGCTTAGTTGGTTGTGTTCTTATTACGATTGTCTCCATAGCGAGGCGCACACACCATTTATAGGTGACAGGCTCGATTCCCAGCACGGTGACTAAAGCTTTCGATTATTATGTTGTCTGATGTGTCCTTCTGTCTTTCTACTTCTTTCTATGAGTGCCGATCAATACATAGTCTCTTTGTTAATTACATATATATACTATTTGCATGCGAATCGCCCAGAAACCCGTTCAACCGTTAAGTTATATCAGGACCCCGACTACAGTAGGACTAACGGGAAGTAAAAGCGGTCGGCATGAAATCACCATTCAATGCATTTGAGGCCACAAGAAACACAAAAATATGAATCCAGCCTTGCGTGCTTAATGCGCCACTTGCATGTAAATGGACCTTAACTTTATACTTCAGAGATGCAGACCGCTTGCCATAAAAACCCTATATTTTAAAATTCATGTTAACATTTTGCTTAATTCAGCCTTAAGTATTCTGAAGACGTCATAAATACTTTACATATGGCCTCTACATCTAGTGTCATTATTGAAGGGGTCTCTTGTATACACAATGACCCTTATACAATTCTTATCAACTAGAATGTGTACGTGTTCACATAGATACGTCGGATTTCTATCATGTCATTTTACATTTTACTTGTGTTTTGTTTTTTTTTCTAAAATATGTTTCGGGTGGGGGAGGGGGGGGGGTGGAGAGACTAGTAAATGCGTTTCGTACTTCTCGGTTACTAGGCTTAGATTTCCGTGCCAGACAATTTAGACCAGTGTTCGAAGCCCCACCCTGGCTTTTGACGAGGGCTCTTAATATAGCCGGAGCTTAAATATGGCCTCACGGTTGAACGGAGCTTCCAGGACTGGCGATCCTCATCTGGATGGTAGCACTTTGTGTCACCAGATGTTCATAGCTTGTGTGATGTCCTGGTGGGGTACAAACTTACCTACCTACCTATCGACTAGTGTTTCTTGAAGTGGGCGGTAGCGGACTTAGAAGATTGGGGGATGGGGTGGGGGAGGGGTGGGATGGAAGGGACCAGGATGGGGGAAGGCTGCGGCAGAGACCTCAGATGCAGTTAGGGGAATCTATAAAAGGAAAGGCAGCGGTAGGAGAAAATAAAGAAGCTGAAGAAAGGAATATAACATTATGATTATCTATCCGTACCTAGCTGTTTGTGAGTGTGTATATGTGTGCGTGTTTGTGTGTGTAAAGTAAACTGACGCACCCTTTTCCACGTGTTTAAGCGTAGTGCCCCTATAGGGTTAGACCTATATTTTGTTGAACAATCCACACTTGGTGGGTAATGTGGGTATGTGGGTGTGTAATATATTACATTCGTTGTGATAGCCCGTCTGGCTAAAGCAATTAGTTAAAACCCTCTGCGCGACGACCGGATGACGAACTCATTGTGGTCCGGGTTCACGCCCGGGGGTAGGCAGAAAAGAGACTCGTGTCCCAGATGTGTGGTATCTATCACGAAATCTAGGCCGAAGGGTTGCGATATCCATAGTACAGAGCTAAAGGGTTGAAATTACCAAAGATATAATTTATTACCAGCCAGGTGAGTCCTTCTAATTAATTTTACCCAAAATGTTTGACTTGGTTTTTGTTTAATGATTACTTTGTCCATACTTTAGAACAATCAGACTGTTACTGGTATCATTGGAATTGGAACTCTTCGCTTGCTGCTGAAGATGAGGACTAGGCACTTATGGGAGTGTCCCGATTGCTGTGATGTTGATTCCTAATTCAACATTCAACCATGCATTGCACTGTGTGAAGGAAAGGTTTAAACATAACATTCTGTAAGCTAAAGTGGCAACGTGTGTTTTTATGTAAGAGACTACATGTATCAGTGATCGGCTAGAGTTTGAACAGAATATCCCCCGTGTGTGTTCCAGGGCCCCATTGTGGGGGAAAACAAGAATAGACCCACTGCCTCCCCAAAAGCATGTCGTAAGAGTCGACTAATTGGGGAGCTTCCTTTGAAGTCGGTGTGCATCTGCCGGAGAGGTAAGGAACCAACAGTCTGTATTCAAGAAAATGAGATCTGTAAAACTGATGCACACGCAACACTCAGGTTCTGGAGCAGGACTGCAGTTCAGTAGTGGACGAGCAACCAGAACCTTCCGCCAGAGTTTACAGTTGGTGAACGCAAAGAAGAAGAACAGAATGTTGAATTAGGAATTGACATTATAGCTCTAGGGACACCCACATAAGCGCTCCGTCCCCCATCTTCAGCATCAAAGGAAGAGTTCCAATACCGATTGCACCAGTAGCTGTCTGATTGTATATCCGTCTCGCCCTTCCATTGAATGTTGAGCGTCTGCCAGATCACCAGGTAACTCGTCACAGCGCCATTCTACTCAGACCGTAATGATCTATTTGCGCTTTCGCACTGTTCACTCGCTCCCAGAGGGCACTCGCAACATCTAGCTTGGCATACATCAGTTCACCGCCAAGTGGTGCAGAGCCTGTGTCTGCCTGTTCATTTCCCAACACACCGGCTTGATCTGGAGAGAATATCCAAAGGATACTAACTATCCGGGACCTCTGAGGTGGTACTTGCCACTTTGCACGAAGCATACCTATCCCCACTTTTCTCAACATGTTCTGTGAATTAGTGGCCAATCACGGCATGTGTGTACAGCTGATTCTCAAGCCAGCGGAAGGCAGCAGTGACTGCCTCCACCTCAATTCTCAAACTAGACGTTATGATATCATATGCCAGGCTTTGCTGCACTAAGCAACGTCCTTTCGCATTTGCTATAAACCCCTTTGCACTTCGTCTGTCCCTCAACACAAAGCCATCTGTATAGATAATTACATTACTTAGGCGAGAATTGTCATGAATAATTTGTTGACCTTTTCGTTTTGCAGGGCGAGCTGACCAGTCCCTGCACTCATGACCCAAAGTGATAAGAACCCTGCACAAGTCTGAAATTTGCTCGGACACTTTGACCCACTCCTTACCTCGCACAAATTTATCAAGCCTGGGTTTCATGTAAGAGGTGCTTCTTGTCTGCAGCTACTCTGAGATATTACTTGTAGAACTTCGAGTTTAAGCAGACAGCCAGTCAGCCAGTAAAACTGAGTGAGGGAGTCCGCCAGAGCAGGGGAAAAAAGTTTCCTTTCTTGATGTATGTAATTGATGTTATTAAATGATTTCATCAACAAGTATCCAACATTCTACCTATTGATATCAAGAAAAGATATAAACCCAAACAAAAAGTATATCGGTGAGCCGTACATAAAGATGACATTACTCTTTGGATTGCCATGAAAAAAAAAAAACATTATCAACAGCCTCCTAGCTATTTCAAACATCAGTAGAAAAAAAGTAGAGAACTCGACAAAAAACGTGGGATCCTAACACTAAAGAAAACGATACCCACAGCAAAAGCTTTTTCTGTCTCCCTGCAGAAGGACAAAATATCCATAACGACATACATATCACCGAATACTTCAGGTAGCTACATTCACATTCCTTGGAGTTATCCTCGCGACCAGACAAAGGTGAAAGCAAAACTTCTAAAGGAAATAATCCAGGCAAAAAGTCCTACAGAGACTCGCTATGGTGAGAGCAAATGTTGGAATATGCCTCAAGCTCCTGGACTAAAGCAGCGTAATCGAACTTGTTGAAGTCCATTCCATCTAGCAAGCGACACAAAACAGACAGCATGAAAATACAGAAGCTGATATGATGATATATGAAGTTCTCACTCACACAAGAACCAAAGAGGGGTTGTCCAGGCCTATCCAGTGCGGTTCTAGAAGGCCCGGGAATAATCGCCGAAAGAAATGAACTGTCATAGCAAAATACCATGTCACTTTTTGTGTTCAGGAATCAATATTTCTCTCACATATGGACATATGTATTCACAGCTGGTTTTGCAAGGTGTTATATCCTCCCAACCTCCAACTTTTGCAACCATAAAAACGTAGCGGAATCTTTATTACATATCCTAAAGGCAAACAAAGACATACCGAAAATTGTCTGACAAGAGGCATCAACCATTCTTTTAGTAGTGCACATTGAAAAGGCGTGCATAACTGAATTAATAAACTGCCACCATACTCACACTTGAAACTGGCCATGCACATCTCATACCCCATAATGGAGAAGATCACCTATGAATTTATAAAACTAAAGAAACAAAATTCTATGTTCTTGAGCAGAACTAGTCCTGCAATGGATACCAGCCCCGGTGTGTCAACAGAGATTAAAAGACAGATGAGCTCCTAAAGGTATCTCACACGTCTCTGAGATTTACAGCGCCAAAGACACTAGTAAAATTTGTAAAGCTAACTAGAGAGACGATAAGAAAATCTACAGAAGTTATAACAGCATGACAGCGTGTAATGACATGGAAGAAGTGCGCAGAAGAGAACTTTGAGACGCTGAAAAAGACATAGTAAACTCAGAGCATACTTCTACGGCTTACAGGTCTCGCTGACTCTGCCGCAAGCTATTATGGTGCACCAAAGCAAACAGGCATACAGCATGACAAGGATTGAACAGACTGTTCCAGTCAGAGGAGAACGAAAGCTGGCTTTCAGGAGCGACTCTGCAAGATAGAACTAGGACACTAGTGAAGAGCTCGAGTGCACTGTCCTGTTCATGAACCACGCAAGAATAATGTAATTTTTTTTTCAGTTCTTTTTAGGCCTAGTGGCACATGAGGGTTCATCAAGGATTTGCCATGCCTTCTTGTCTTGTGCAATCTTCAATGCAGTTGTCCATGTCAGAGATGCAGCACTCCGTTCACTTTCCATCCTTCGTCTCCGTGTTGATTAGGGCGTCCCTTCTTTCTCTTTCCCTCTGGTGTCCAAGTGAGAGCTGTTTTGGCAGGTATGACAGGATTCTTTCTCATGACAAGGCCAAGCCATTTCTATTTTCTCTTTGTTATCATACTGTCTAAAGTTTATTGATTTGTGACTTGAAGTAGTAAAGAATAATGTATAGCAAACATAAATTATTGTATAAGTAACGTAAAAAAATCTTCAATCGTTATAATAATCTTCTGCTTGTAATGTGAATGTTGCTATACCTGATTATGCATGCACAGTTTCAAGTTTTAGGGCGTTATATTTTTACACTATTGTTTACCCTCGTTATTTGTAGTGCACGCAACGTGACAAACCATGCTTGTCTGACAACACCCGTCTAGAACGGAATACGTTTGACTGAGCTGAGAACCTCCCCGTCTAGAACGAAATACGTGTGACTGAGCTGAGAACCTCCCCGTCTAGAAAGGAATACGTGTGACTGAGCTGAGAACCTCCCCGTCTAGAACGGAATACGTTTGACTGAGCTGAGAACCTCCCCGTCTAGAACGGAATACGTGTGACTGAGCTGAGTACATCTTTTTCGCTCCACTAGTTTGCTTTTGTTATAAGGGGTGGAAAGATCATCATCATCATCCGTTGTGTGCCTGTAGACGTCACCTAGGTCTCTCATCTGATTCATCCGATTCGTTCTATTGCATGCAACGCTCGATTTCTGACATGGAGTTCAGCTCATTATATTTTGTTTCTCCTAATAATGTTCTTCTTTAATGTTTGCCTGTCGCGTGCGTGCGTGTGTGTGTGTGTGCGTGCGCGGGCGTGTGTGTGTGTGCGCGCGTATGTGTGCGCGTGCGCGTGTGTGTGCGCGTGCGCGTGTGCCTGTGCCTGCGTGTGTGTGTGTGTGTGAATTATGTTTATTGGTTTCGAAACCAAATTGTGAATGCATTTCTCTCAACAATGACGGGCTGGCTGGAGGAAAGTCTCTACAACCTCATCTTCTTTGCGTTTGACGACTGTATTCTCGGGAGGAACGCTCTGGTTGTTCGTCCACTTCTGGACTTGGTCTTGTTCCAGAAGTTGAATTTTGCGCAATCACATCCGTTTTTCAGATCCGACTTAGTTGTATGCAGACTGTTGGTTTCTTGCCTCGCAAGCAGATACACTCGGACTTCGAAAAAAGCACCCCTACTCAGTCGTCTGTGGGAGGGGACGCTGTTTCTCATCCCCATCCCCTAACTGAGTACAGGATCCCTCACAGGTAGTGTCTAAAACAAAAGACGTTCTTATGGTAACAATTACAGTAGCCTACGTACGCACGTTTCGGAGAGAAATAGATCTTTGGTCCACAAACGCAGCCTACACACAAACCGAAGGTTAAACAGCTTTGTACGAACCGTGTGTTAACCATGTTGTGTGAATGTCCATGTATGTCAGTGGTTAAACAAAAAAAACTTTGAACACAACCTGCGAACGATATAATGCTTTACCCAGTCTACATGCATGTTTCACGCCGACATCACCAGCAACATAGTGTTTCCTTCGTTATATATGTCAGATGGTTACCAAAAGAACACGTTCGCGGACTTCGGCTGCTACCATTGTTGCTGCTTCTTCTTTGCTGTTCATTATTATTATTATTATTATTATTATTATTATTATTATTCAGCTATAATGTATCATGCTCTTACTTAACCGCCACACATTAAAATGTGAACCTTATTTGATACAAGTGACAGGTTGAATTGAGAAAAGAATTGACATCACATCACTCGGGGCAGTCCCATGCTTGCTCCATCCTCATCTTTAGCAGCCAGCGCAGAGTTCTAATCTCTTCACTCTCTCTTTTCTGCTCCCTGAAGATGACGTCAAGAGCAGAGCACGCGCTCCGTAGCTCTGGCGACAATTCTTATGATTTGAACAATTAAAAGTGAACAAGTGGCGAACTCGGGCCCAGCTACACACTTGGTCAAGCTGGTGTCTCGGTGTACTGTTTTTTTTTCGAAAAGCTTTTTGCGTTGTGTTCGATTTACCCTTTCCGTCCAAGAAAGAGAATGACTTTCCTTGATAATCATGAATCGCCGTGTGGCAGGACTTGTCCTGTTTTGCGCGGGTGTCGCGTTTTGTCACCGGCAGGCGATACGGTCCAAAAACGTGCAGAACCGGCCCTAACACCACCTCCCCCATCCCCCACGTCCAACGAGAGAGTGCAGTCTACGTCCCACTTTCGTGAGAGTGCAGCCTAGGTCACCATGCAGCTTGCGACCTAAGCTGCACTCTCTCGTGGGCCGTAAGCTGCACTCCTCTCTCATGAGACGTAGGGTAATTTGTGTTGGACCAGTGCTGCATATTTTTTGACCATTAAAAGCGCTGACATCCTGGAATATACATCACGCGATTCAACGAGCCGGCGACTGGGACACCCCTCTAACGTATACCAGCCTGACCAAGCATCAATGAAAGGTCAGCTAATGTGTAGCTTGGCCCGAGTTCGTTACTTATTCCTTTATATTTAGTCTGCTTTCGGGAGTCACCGTGGTGTAGCGGTCAGTCACTCAGCTGCAGATCCGAAAGTCGTGGATTCAAATCCGCAACAGCAGCCGGATTTTAAAAAAAAAATCCAAACAGGACCTTCGCTCCCAGGTCGACGCAGCCTTAAATGGACACCAGGTAAACTCTTGGGAAGTAAAGGTGGTCGGTGTGATGTTGAGCACACCACCCACCGGGAATCAATTGTACTTTAAAAATGTCTAGTCTGATCTCCCAGATGCACCACTGACTTGTAGCGGGACCTTTACTTGACTTTATTGTGCATCTTGTTATTCAAAACGCATGAATCTGTTTTGTTTAAAAACATTTTAGAAAGATGGGGCTTGATTCTGTGACAAATATAGCTGTGCCACTTTCAAGCTTGTAATGGTGACACCTACAGTAACAGATATGATAGGCGATATAGTGCAGATTTTTTACACAGCTGATCGGTTATCATTTTTCTCCGTACATTACTAGTTTCTTTAACTGGGTTTTAAAAAATAGTTCAAACAATGCTCGGTGAAGTCGGATGTGTCGGCCAAGAGGCTCAAATTTCGCAGCTCTGCTGTAAACAGGCAGAACGCATTTACATCACAGGGATAAACGAACGGAAGACGAAGAAGAAGACTAAGGTTATGAATCTGTTTTCATAATCACATTGAGAGTTTAGTGTAAAACAGGGCTATTACAATGGCAGAATATGGGTGACATTTGGTCCTCGGAGCCCTGGCAAGTGGCCCGCGCGGATTATTGTCAGCTGCATTGTACTAATTATTTTTCTATGCTCGGGCTCTGACCTTTGGACAGTGACAATCGCAGAACCAGCTTTAGCAATTATTTTGGCTGTTTGCGATTTCACGAGGCAATTTTACATTCAATAGTTTAGTATTTCTCTCTAAACGGTCCGTTCTCGATATCACTGTCGAAGCCATCTCAGTGCGGTCTGCTGCCAACCCGCCTGCTGCTGGAATCAAGACGGACGGAATTACCAAGCTAGTTTGCAACTCCTACGCTGGCATGTAGATTTAAACCAGGGTGTAGTTCAGAAAAAAAAAAAAAAAAAACTACACAAGCTAATTGTACAGAAGCATAGCATGTAGACATATCTAACACTTCACACTTCTTATCCAGCAAAACAGCTAGGTCGAATTTGATGTTTAAAATGTAGAGTGGAAATTATATTCAGACACACAAAATAAACATTCATTAAAAAAAACAAAAGTTCCAGTTTTAAAAACGTGTTAATGGTCAGCTTATAACAAGGACATACTGGCTACCCGCTTGACCTTCAGGTGACAGTGAGGACCACAGGGCTGAGTTTTTAAAGGCGCTAATTTCCTTGCTAGTCCCAGGTAATGTGCAATATGGGCTGTGTGTGTTCTTTTTTAACAGAATAAACAACTGGACCTTCTTGTGTTGAGAATGGTCGAGTTGCCGGCAAATTTAATTCTTGATTATTAATTTCAACTTCATTTCATTATTATTATTATTATTATTATTAATATTTTTATTATCATCATCATTATCTGACAGAACTAGATGCGAAAATAGACAATTGACAAACTGACTACACGATATGTGATGTTTAATTTGTAAACTGACACCAAAACCAAACAATTTTATTACTACCACCAGTGTAACTGCTTTAAAACATTTCTCACGGCAACAATGGGACATGCATGCATTTATTCTATTTCGTTTATCACATCAAATTCTTTCAAATTCAGTATTCTTAAAAACTGACCAGTGTTAAAAAAAAGAGAATTTAAAATAAATATAAACGGAAGAACCTACCCTAAGAACTGAGGATAATGGTATTCCACACCTGCTAAACCTTCCAGTGTACGTAAGCGTGTCTCCTTTGCCCTAGGCTAACATGCGACTGACTACGTGTACATTTTCTGACGATAGGTGTACACTTACATTACGATCGCTTTTTGTGTGCTGTGAGTGTGTCTTTGTCTGTGTATGCGGATATGTGTATATGTCCGTGTATCTGTGTATCCGTATTTATTTTCCGCATTTTAACGAGGCGTATTCTTAGATCCACTGCTGTCGTACCTAAGATGCTTAACTCGGTTGTATCCATGATGTGGAAAAAGACTGTGCAGGGTATAAAGGCAAAAAGGAATATACTTTTTGACGTATTACCGGCACATCATGAAAATGACGATAATGATGAATTGTCTCTAGGTTATGTTAAAACTAGTTCTATTAACATGTAAGAATATTCAGGTGATATTGCTTTGGTTGCCGATAAAGAAAAGTGTGTACACCAAGGCCCAACAGGTCTAAGTTTACATGTAAATTGAGATGTGTTTGAAGAAAGACCAGCAATACGCATAAAAATCTGGCTGCGAGGCGAAGAACGTGACTTTGTGCCGTCTGTTTTATTAACAGCTTGACACTGCAGTGATCCTATGTGCGACATATTTAATGTTAAGGCAACGAAGAATAATATAGCTGTAACCGAATTTCAGTAAACAGGAGAGGGCATAGGTTATCACTCATAGACTGTAGCAAAGCTAGGCTTGTGGTTTCGAAGGAGACCGTCATTATTTTTTGTATGGGGATAAGGAAACTGTAACATTTAAAGTGTAATTACGAAATAAAGTTTTGCTTAAGATCCTATATTTGGAAAAGAGCTGTCTTTGAGTTGTTGACAGAAAAAAAAGTGAAACATTTAACTCCTCCAGTCCCAAAGAACGTGTGATTAGCTCTTCTGTGAATCCCACTCAGCAAATGATATGTTCTCGTACTTTGTTGTTGTTGCTTTTTTTTTTTTTTAAACATTTGGGCAGCGCACACTAAAGAAATCTGACATGAGTGAGTTTCGTTCAACCCCACCAGGACCACACAATGAGCTATAATCACCCAGTGACACAAAATGCCACCATTCGCATGAGAATCACAAGAGCTCAAGTCCCAGAAACCCCCGTCAACCATTAGGTTATATTTAGGGCCCCTGACGACAGCTGAGACGTGCCTCAAAAAACCCCAGTAAACTGCACCCCATAATTGAAGGCAGAGTTTGCTACTTCCGGCATGACTAAATGACTTTCTACCCCACCAGGACATCACACAAGCGATAAACACCCGATGACACTATGTGCCACCATGTGGGTGAGGATCGTCGTGGAGAGGTCCCAGAAACCCCATTTAGCCTTTAGACCATATTTATGACCAGGCTATATTGCGGCCCCTGGCTAGAGCCAGAGTAGGGCTTCAAATAACGAAAAATTTCATCCTGAAAAGGATGGTGAGACTAATCATTACGCACACTTCCGGCATGCCTATTTAGCGTTTGTTAAGTAATGCCTCATTGGTTTTTGCAGTTATTATTTATGCATAAGGGCATCCACAGTAAAACACTCTGGTAATCAAAGTTTGAAACCACATTAAAAACATAATACTATTTTAAAAAACAGACAAAAAGAAACGGTGAAGGCAAGCGGAAAAAGGGGTGTTCAGTTTAACACACAAAAAAATTAAGGGGGGGGGGTGTTAGAGGGAGAAGAGCATTGAGAGATGGACAAACGGCATACATGGGCAATAAGGAAACAATGTGAAAAACAGAAGCGCAGATAAGCGTGCTCGTGAGCGCGCGTGTATATGTTTGTGTGCGCGCACGTTTATTTCTCTGTATGTGTGTGTGAGAAAGAAAGAGAGAGAGAGAGAGAGAGAGAGAGAGAGAGAGAGAGAGAGAGAGAGAGAGTGTGTGTGTGTGTGTGTGTGTGTGTGTGTTTTAAATACAAAGAATGTCACAGAATGATAGACAGAAAAAGAAAAAGACAGAAAGGCAAAGAGATTCCCCGATAGCTTGGCTATAGAGATCACCGCCCCTCTACGCTGGACAGCTGGTTACTTCGTAGCCGTTTTCTGTTGTCCCATCATAACAGTTCTGTGTGGCTATAGGGTTCAACGGGATTTGTTCCGGTTTGATTCGCATCGCTGAGATGTTATTCCTACACCAGCCTCCCCCCCCCTGCCCCGGTGATGTGGGTTGGGGAGGGGGGGGGGGGCTTTAACAATATGTCATTTATGGGCCAGGACAAAAAACACTTCTTCTTTTCCTTCTTCTTCTTCTTCTTCTTCTTCTTCTTCTTCTTCTTCTTCTTCTTCTTCTTCTTCTTCTTCTTCTTCTTCTTCTTCTTCTTCTTCTTCTTTTTCTTCTTCTTCTTCTTCTTCTTCTTCTTCTTCTTCTTCTTCTTCTTCTTCTTCTTCTTCTTCTTCTTCTTCTTCTTCTTCTTCTTCTTCTTCTTCTTCTTTGCATTCACTAGTAACCCTTTTGGTTCCTTGCCTCTCAGGCAGATGCACTACGACTTTGAATCCAACGACCTGCTTGTTA
Organism: Candidula unifasciata; assembly: GCA_905116865.2. Taxonomy (NCBI): domain Eukaryota; kingdom Metazoa; phylum Mollusca; class Gastropoda; order Stylommatophora; family Geomitridae; genus Candidula; species Candidula unifasciata. The sequence goes on from CAJHNH020003376.1 coordinate 19,961, forward strand.
GGGAGGCAGTGAGTCTATTCTTGCCCCCCCCCCCCCCTTTTTTTTTCCCCCCTACAATGGGGAACTCACAATGGGAATAAGAACACTGACTTGACCTATGATAATCGTGTAAGATGTCCAGACATGACAGCCTACACTTATCGGCGCGGCACATGATGAAGATGAATAGCATTCAGAGAATATACAGTCTGGACGCGAGAGAGTCTGTACAAGTGTCGGGGATCCATTGCAGCTAACCTGCATTGTGGAGACGACATTTGATTTATTTACTGATTGAATCTGTGATAATTCTTCTTCTTCTTCTTCTTCTTCTTCTTCTTCTTCTTCTTCTTCTTCTTCTTCTTCTTCTTCGTCGTCGTCGTCGTCTTCTTCTTCTTCACAACGAGCGATAAAAACACCATACTATTCAAATGAGAATCACCGGGCACAAATCTTAGAAATCACATTCAACCCTTACTTTATATTAAGGCGCACTACAACAGCCGGGTTGGGGGGGGGGGGGGCGGGGGTGTGTGCTTTTAAACCCCCCTCCCCCAAGACAAGAAGTATCCCTTATAAAGAAGGAGACGGGTTAACTCTGGTGGAAAGTTCTGGTTGTTGATCTAATTCTAGACTTTAGTCTTGTTTCAGAACTTGAGTTTAGTATGCAGATCTATTTTACAGATTAGGGTTATTTGTTTGCAGACTATTGGCTCCTCGCCTCTGGAGCAGATGCACTCTGACTTCGAAGTAAACACCCCTATATTATCAACTTATACGAAATAAATGTTAGAGGGATAGTGGGTCAATTCTTTTTCTCCCCAAAATGGGTCCCCGGAACCGACACGAGAACTTCAAAAGCCAGTAGATGACGCATCCTGGCAGTTTTTATTTTGAAATTACACTTCAGAAAAATCCTGGCAATAGTAAACACAACCTGTTTTCGATAACTATTGCAAAATTGTAGATTGCAGCGAGTTCATCATCGGGATTGTATAATACTTAATCACGGCACTCAGGACGATTCCACATCCATAGGCGCCCGTCTAGTTTAGCAGAGGTTGAAAAATTATCTGTTCTGGGAACTCATCTGGTTAGCTTGGGGAACTTTCTTGGCTAAATAAAATTAAAATAATTTGTGAACCGACCACAGTTAAGTGAGTCTGTCTACTGTCTACTCACTCTTGCTTATGAGACGGGACCTTACTTATTTTGAGTTTTAGTGCCAAGAAGATGGAGCCTTCAGGAGGGGATTCTCTTAATTTACACACCACAGAAATTCTGGTTCAGCATTCCGAAATAAAGCGCTAATAAACATATAAAACTAGGCCAGGAGAAAAGTTATGTCTTAACCTCACCTCCCTTAGTAGATGCAAGTCTATTTTAGTGCCTTGGCACACACTGATGCTTTGTTTGGACTTGAAACCTCGAGGCATCTGTGCCAACTAAATGAGTGGCACTATAGATGCTGTCATTGTATCAGGTCTAGGGCTGCTTATGAAACAGTGAATTCAAGCAACTGACTAGCGTTCTAATTTGTATGGCTCTGTTACAAAGAAATGATTAAGAGTTTCGGCTCTTCTCCGAACCTCTACCCCTGCATTATGGCGGCAACAAATATCCGTACGGGGCTCAGTTCTATTAAAAATATGCGAACTTCCTACGATAAACAAATCGCGGCAAAACTAGGATTACCTGACACTTTCAAGAGACGCAACACTGCGTCGATAGTAGCAGAGGATAATAGCGACCGTTGACACTTTTGAGCGTTTCTGCAGATGATACTAGCAGTTGATAATTTAGCAGCCATGAACAATTTCAAGACACGCAGCATTACTGATGATAAAAGCCACATGGCAGGGAGTCCACGTGCGCCGATGCAGAATAGCGTTGTCGTTGTCCTCAAACTTGTCGGCATGCCCAAAACGCGGTTGCACTCACCGCCGACAGTATCCCCCGTGACGCTACGCGCGGTGCAGATGGGTGGCTAAACTAGGTACCTGGGACTCACAAGCAAATAAATTAGAGGAAGTTGCATGAAATGCAGTAGCTGCTGCTCTTGAGTCCCAGACATCTAGTTTAGCCCCTATCCGCGCGTAGAGGCGCGGGGGATACGGTCGGCGGTGAGGCACAGTCACAGAAACAGGTCCGCGAGTAACATATCGCTGAAACCCTGTTAGAGCATTTGTTTCGTTATACGGAGCCGGCATATTTTTAATAGAACTGAGCCCCATACGGATATTTGTTGCCACCATAATGCGGGGGTAGAAGTTCGGAGGAGAGCCAGCGTTTCAAATATACATAAGAAAATATAGTGAAGTCTGCTAAAAATATGCAGTAGCTGTTGAATGTAGGGATTCGCACGGCTCTCTAGCGTAGTTGGCTAACCCGGATTGCCCGGAGAACGGGCGACGAACTCCTTGTGGTCCGGGTTCAATCCCGGGGGTAGGCAGGAAAGCCACATTTCTCCCAGATTTACAGTATTTACAATGGAATCAAGGCTGAAAGGTTGGGATATCCATAATACCGAGCCTAAGGGTTAACAACTCATGGCTTCTGGATACTAAAACAAACAAACAATGTAGGGATTCTTGCAGATGTGTCAAACATAGATACAACATGAGTTATTTTTGTTCTACGTTAACCCTTTCATCCAGGAAAGGTGCAAATCCATCATTTCTAGAATTCTCCAGGTCCCCATGAGTATTGCATACCCAGTATTTCTACATACGTTTATGAAGTGCCTAGTGAATGTCATTGGTAGTTTTTGCACCTGCACAGCATTTAAGAAGGTCAGAACAAGAATATATTCACTAAAAATAACATTTAGAGGAATTACTTATTGACCAGATATTTTTTTAAGCCATGTTGACATTCAATTTTCCCATAAGACTAGAGGTCATAAAGTCACGTCATGAGTCATCTGATACATATGTTGTCTTTAGCCCCCAGGAAGTGTTTTCTATTTTATGTTTCCCTGTTTTTTTAAAATTTAATTACTTCCTTTATATATTTTTTATAAATCAACAATTATTTTACAAATAAATTGTTGCAAAAATTACTCCTACTGGTTCATGACCCACATTTTTTTAACATTTCCGGGGCATAGAGGTGTTGACACTGTTTAGTTATGTTAACAGTCTAGCACAGGTCAGGGTCAAATCTTGATTCTGTTAGGAAATGGAATCATACCATGAGGCTCTGGCTCTGATCTGCAGATTGAAATTTTGAAGAGAGTAGCACAAAACTTTCTCAGGAAAGTTGAAACAAATAATTGAAACAGCCTGGACAATTATATAGCATGTTAAGAAGTTAGTCGAGTATCCTTTACAGGACATTGCAGAACCAACCCCAGCATTTCTTGGTTGTTGTTGTTTTTCTAGGCCCAGTTTATGCTCACTAGTTTGCTATTGCTTCTGAATGGTCAGCTCTCAGTACCGCTGTCGAAACCAACGCAAGACAAACCGTCGGCAGCTGAGATCGAACCGGGCTCCCCAGCATAACGAAGCGCAACGCCCATGCCACAGACGCCAACATATAGCATGTATTTTATTGATTAAAATTTTTTTTTTCTATTTTGCTGCATTTATTTTGTATAAGATTGATCCCATCTGTATATTTTTTGTGTAATGATTTCACAGAGAAACTGAAGCTCCGAAGAAATGGACAAGCTTGACCCAGAAGAGAAACATAAAATTGCAACTGTAAATAGAGAAAAAAGGTATTGCTTAAAATAATTATTGAAAAAAAGGAGAGTTAAACATGATAAAATGTTTCTGATTATCTTCTTCTTCTTCTTCCTCTTTGCGTTCACCAGCTGTAAACTCTGGTGAAAAGTTTTGGTTGTTCGTCCACTACTGGACTGCAGTCCTGTTCCAGAGTATTGCATGTGCATCCATTTTACAGATCTGACACATTTGTGTGCAGACTGTTGGTTCCTTGCCTCTCAGGCAGATGAACTCCGACTTCAAAGGAAGCTCCCAATTAGTTGACTCTTACGACATGCTTTTGGGTAGGCAGTGGGTCTATTCTTGTTTTCCCTGTAATAGGGCCCCGGAACTCACATGGGGTGTTTTAACATGTTCTCGAGGGGACTGAAAAAGTCAAGAGTTAGTCTTAAAACTGTAGTGCTGACTGGGAACTTACAGATGCACGGTCAGCCACACCTCTAGTCATAAACAAATCAGCCCATGAACACAGTTTCTTAACATTTTTACTTGACCTGCGATCAGTGCCTTAGCGCATGAATGCACAAGCATGTCTTCGACACTATATCATCAGTTGTACTCACGTTTTTTTACTCTGAACATTGTTTGTCATTACCTGGAGGAGACTTTGGCCAGGTTGTCTGTAGTCTTAGTTTCAGCTTCATAGCAAACAGGTCACCCCATAGTTGCTCCGCTCCTGTGCCAACAAAAAACACAAAAAATGTTTATCACAGTCCTTTGTGGAAAGATTGACAGACTGCTGTAAGGGGTCTTAGGCTGGATGTTGTGGTATCATATGCTAGGGTCTCCTGCACCAAAGGTGGTCATTAACTTTTGCTAAGAACCCTCAAGCACCACTTTTGCCTCTTGTAGAGTGAATCGATCAGTGTTTTGTTAGGGGATATTTCTCAATGGAAAACTGCACTTCACTCCATTTACTACCTGTAAATGCGGGAAACCATTAAAAAAAATCTTCTAATGAAGTTTTCAGCTTTATTAAATCATTTAAACTTTTGTATGATGATCTGTATATCTTGTCAACTGCATACTAGCCATGCAAAACACTGGTAGCCGACTGTAAGCTGCATATTATTTATGATAAGAGTGACCCTAAGAGTGGTCAGTGCAGCTTTCTGCTGGTTAAAGAACATGATACACACACGATACACACACACACATATATCGTGATTGTAACTGACTCATAAAGCATGCTGAGGAGGGTGAGGACATGTGTTTTTCGTGCAGAGTGGCATGCCTCACTTTGGAGGAAACGGGTGAGGAGCATTGTCTGGATCTTTTCTCCAGGGCATGCTGGTGTTTGTGGGAATTAACAGGTGGACAGACTGGCTGGCTGTGGACAGCTTGTTGGAATACTGATGCATGATAAGGCAGATATGGTAAAAGCCTTATGCGAGCATGTGTACAATTTGGAGGAGCAAATGGATCATCACAGTCTGGTGAGATTGGTGCAGCGGGAAGTGGCGAGAGGATCTGGCTGATACTCGATGCTCAGAGGAAAGGCAAGATGGACATATAATCAGACTGCTGTTGGTATCAGAACTCTGTGCTGGCTGCTGAGGGGGGGGGGGGGGGGAGTGTAGCGCTTATGGGAATACCCCGAGTGTTATGATGTTTTTGAATCAAATCATTTCAATGTTCACGCCACTGAGGGGTAAATTGATAGACACAATAAAGTGATTTGAAATCTTTTGAGGATGGCATCCACTGAGCTAATACTTTGTGCGGACAACTAAAGAAACTAATTATTAACTATAGCGTGAGAGGAAGGTGGGGACAAGATAAACTTTGCAAACTGGACATCTCCAGTTTACACATTAGGCAAAGACTGAAGACTTTCTCATTCACTTATCAGAAAAGGCAATCCAGATTAAGATAGATATTTTAAAATTTTTGTTTAGATCTCTCTTACAGAAAGCAGATAATCAGATGTTGTGTTTGCCTTTTAACGCTGTGCACATCTGATGCATGTTTGTTTGTTAATTTACAGAGATGCCCAGGGTGGCATAGGCTGGATGTACAAAGGTATTAAGCCTGACGCAGAAGAGTATCTTTTGGGCAAACGGCTTGACAAATTTATAGAGGGAGAAGAGGAGAAAAAAGGTTTGTTCTAATCATATGTCAAAATGGGTATAGAGTGATGAATTTGCCAACTGGAAAATGTAAAGTTAGGAAAGAGTTTAATTTGTTTTATAATGTGTTCATTGTCAATTCTGAAGGGGAAAGTTTGATTTTATTTAGGCTGCATGAATCTTCACTTGTGGAGAAAGGCACAATCTGCTCCGTGCAGTGGCAAACAACACTGCAGAGTCCTGGGTAGTTAATTTTCTTTGGATATTTTCTACAGGTTATGCTGGTTGTTAGGAAAATAGCAGGCAGGTAGACTGGCCGGTTCTGCACCACTTGGGGGTGAACTGATATATGGCAAGCTGGATGTTGTGGAGGGCCCCTAGGGAGCAGTGGGGAGGCACAAATAGATCATTATGGTCTGAGGAGAATGGTGCTGCGGGGAGTTGCCAGGGGATCTGGCTGAGGCTCAACACTCAATGGAAAGGTGAGACTGATGTACAGTCGGTCAGTACTGGCACAAGTGGAATTGGAACTCTTCACTGAAGATGGGGGCGGAGCGAGTGTCCCAAGTGCTATGATGTCGATTCTTAATTCATCATTTAATAGATCTTTATTTCAGTCTTAATATCATCATGCTGAAACCTAATTTTGTCCCCCATTGCCAGTACTTCAGAGTCAAGTAGACATTAATTGCTGTACATGGTGGGTTGTCACTATGTTTCCAACACAAGGAACTCTTATGTGTAGGTTGATCCTTGAGCATAAGGCATTCCTAATCAACCAATGGAGACATCTCTTACAAAGCACATTCATTTCCACCCTATTCTGTCAGTGACAGACATGGTCACTCACAACAAATCATAATAGAAAAATTAGCAATGATGGAAATGAGGTGTCTGAGAAAGAAGGTAGCAGTGATCCAGAAGAGATCAAATCAGGAGTGGGGTAATATGATGTAAAATCAGCACAGAGTCAATTCAAAATTACATACAAAGACAGCAAATGAAATGATTTGCCCACATTAAGAGAATGCCTTCTGATGTTATACACCATATAAGGCATATTCCAAAAGAGGTGAAGGACGTAGAGCAAGACGTAGATCAAGAACAAGGTTGGAAGATAACATCAGAGAAACTCTACAGCACCACGATGTGTCTATGGTTGAAACAGCCACAAGAACACAAAGTAGGACCTTATAACATCTCCCTCGACACCCAAAGTGGTAAAAGAAGACGTAAGGAAAAAGATTCTTGAGCATTGCTCAGGCAGCTTAGAGAACTTCCTAGGCACAGTCTTGGATACAGACTTGCACATGAAGAGACGGACATGATATGTGGCAAAGGGTCATCTCTCGGAAATATGCAAGGGCATTTCATTTTCCCCTTTGTATGTTCATTCATTTTAATAAACTGCAAAACAAGCAGTAAATGCTGAAAGTATACCATGTTGGGTGCATTTGATCAGTGTATTAGTTTATAGGCACAAGAATACATTGCATGAGTTGTAGAAAGGTGAACAAAATATTATGCTGACTTTAAAGTCATCAAAGGCAGTATTTCTTTTTTAGTACATAAGTAAGTTCTGTTCTGGTTGCTGGCCTAGCAGGACATGAATGGAAAGTCACCCAAAGCATTGTGATTTTTTTATTACAGAGCCAAGTAACTAGAGCCTATTGCGTAATAGTACAAAATAACTCATCTGTTTGCTCAATGCTATGGCATAACTTTCTTTCAAATCAGAGAGAGAGAAAAAAACATAATAATTAAAGAGAACACAGACTTGCAACAGATGCTTTGTGTTCTTATTGCATTGTTTTTTCTGAGTGCTGCTTGGCCTTCTGGTTCCTTGATTGTTCTCAGTACTTTAATCACAGGCATTCCTTTCATTAATGTTTCTTTTTTTAACCTTCCTTAAACTGAAACTCTCTGCAAAATTAATTATATGTTTATGTTGCTAGTAGGTAATTAGTGTTAGCCATCCTGCTGTGTGATTTATTTGGTAGGTTTCCTAGTAAATATACTGGACTTGACTAGCAAATGTTACCTATGCATTGTAGTATCTCTAAATATGATGGTACATTTCACAGGAGAACCAGCATGCTATTTTGTGTAGCGTTTAGTAATTGCTGGAAGTAAAGGATATGAACCAAAAAAGACATTTTGATTACAGGTAGCTTTTCAAGAATAGACTAAAATTGTTAGAAGGGAAATGTTTCCAGTGAGTGAAAGAAAGCAGGGATACAACAAAAGAGATATGTCATGGATAGATTCTCAGAAAATCATTTGTAGATTTAAGCAATATTTGGTCACTGGACTTTCATTCGAAGATAGGCAGATTCACTGTTTTTAGTCATGGCAAGTTTTTGCTTTTTGACAATGGTTTGCTGTTGCATTTTCCATCATACATGGACTCAAAATATATAGTTCCATTGCCCAGCTACAAAGTTGACTGCATGATGTGACAATGAGCTGTGGATTTTATTTAAAATGCTTTTCAGCTGTGCCCAAAGTAGTTAGCTTTGTGAAAAGCAGATTCAGAAATGAATTCAGATGAATGGCCTGTTGCCACAGAATTTGTGGTGCTTTATGTTGATTAATTTGAGTATACAACTACTGATTTATTATAACTGCTGCTTCCATCAATGATAAACTGCATTTCTAGTGCCGGACTGTTTGTGTTGGTACTTTTGATGGCGGTCTTATGCATTTCATGTATGTGTGTGCTATTGTCTTTACTGAGCCTGCAGTCCGTCAATTATTTCACAAGGGTCAGTGATGGGCATTCTGTGGGGCTCCTGCTGGCACAGGAATGAAGTAACTGTGGGGGGACCATTTTGCTGTGAAGCTAGAACTGCAATTACTTGATATTAGATCATTGTAACATAGCAGAAATTAAACTGTTTTAATGAACACAGTAGTCTAGATCAGTTCCCTGTACTGGTAGGTTTGATTTATTTTCAGCCTTTATGGCACTGGGATTAGCCTAATTACTTTTTTCATTATATTCTAACAAAAATGAACCCAGAGGTCGACCACACAGAAAATGGACCGCAGAAATATCAGAGACCCTGGAAAGTACTATATATGAAACGAACAGTAGGGTCCGTTCTATAGATTTCTTCCTTCCTTGATGCCGCAAAGCATTTCAGGAGTAGAGAAAAGAAAGAAGAAGAAAAAAAGAAGGAAAACTGTTGTAGAAAAAGCCTTATGATGCGGTGTTGAGCACGGGTTATCATAATTTCATTTGGATAAGTTTATGTGTGCTCTGATCACCTCTGTAATAAAGCTGTCATCTTATGGCAACTAACAGAACAGTTTGGTGATGAGTGACACACATGCTTATGATTTCTGGGCACTTCAGCCTTCAGTTCAAATGTAATGTTTTCTCATGCACTTATTTATTGTACCCTGTTTGATTGTTAAAAGTTGGTATTAGCATTGCTGATTTTAATATACTGGGTATTGTGTTTGGCTGGGTGTTATAGCTGTTATTTAAAAGTTATACACTAATTCACAGATGAGGCCAGCGTTATATTTGGTGAAAGAATCAAAGCCAACATCGCATTGGATATGGCAGCCAAGATGAGAGAAGATCCGCTCTTTGCCATCAGGTTTGTTTGTTATCAGATTGATTTTGCTGTTGTATTTTATGTGGCTTTATTAACTTTTTTGCCCCGGGAACCACAAATCAGGCACTTTCAATAGGGTCACCCTAGAATGCTGCTTACCCGTCATTTCTACAGTGATATATTTAAGTGAAGCAACACTACTGCGCTTAGGGCAGACATGGAAGACTGGGTGCTGGGTATCATTAGATACACATCTGACATGTCTCTTCGGTTGTGGCATGGTGATTTAGGTCACAGTTGGGAGAAAACATTAATGCCATTGTGATATGTATAACACATAGCCTTACTTCGGGCAGCCAAATGGCACAAAATCACAGCTATGTTGTAAACAGACACAATGCATTCACCTTAGGCTAGCAAATGATGAAGAAGAAGAAGATATCTCAGTGATTCACATGTATCACTAGCACTAGCCAACGCCAAGAGCATACAGATTATCTGGCAGACACTGTCTTGTTATGACACCTGGTGTTTGACAGAAGCGATGTCATCATTGCCATACGCAGCACTTATCATGAAGACGAATATAGCTATTGATGTGACTCCATATCCCTAACCAGGCTGATGGACATGAAGGTTCAGCCTGGAGCTGCAAGAAAATTAACATTTCACCAGAGGACACAAAATATTTTATTAATCAACTCAGAACAGGCACTATCAGTCATTTTATGCTTGCGGAGCTATTGAAGAGGAGATTAGAGCACCTGTGGATCTGTCCAGAGTGCTCTGATGATAATCCTCACTGATCACTAATTAATCTAACCTGTCATTGCCATGGATCCCGCAGTCATTCATTTGTGACTTTATACATTATTGGTTGTGAATCACATTGCATTGTTGTCGTTGCCACCTTTCACGACTTCCTCTGAAATATATACTGATGTGTGAAGGTAGTAATTTAAATGGAATACATTCTTATGGAAATAACAAAAACATATGTATCAGGTGACTCCTTCTGGGACCTGTATCACTGAGGCTTATGGGAAAATTTTCAGTCAGCTTAGTTTAGAAAAAAAATTATTTGGTTCAAATGAAAAACCTCCCTAAATGCTGTTGTTAGTACATGTATTTATATCCTGACCTGAACATTGTGGAGGTACGAAAACGGAAGTAGCATTAACCATCTTTTTCATAATGAGGTCAGTATAGACAAGTCGAGAAAGTGTTTACAAAAAATTAGACCCACCTGGAAGTGTCAGTTTTGAGTCTTCCCAGACCGAAAGGTATGATTATAAGGGATGACACGAAGCAAGCTGCTGGGTATGGCAAAAGACAGAAGGGCTTTATATGGGTTGAGAGCCTATGCTCCAGTGGAAGAATAAAAGGAAAAAGCAGGTGATTGTGGCTATGACAAAATTGCTCATCTAACGTTATCATTTACTCCCAAATGGAAGTAACAGAAGTTTAAAGGTTGTTTACGTTGGTTCAGCAGGGTTGAAAATATCCTTGACTGAACAGCAGAGAAATAACAAGCTTTGTGTTTTCCCCAAGAAGTCACTCTCAGAGATATAACCATTGGTTTCAGATGCATGTACCGAAACTACAGATATTACAAATTGTAGGCCATAAAACTGTTCAATAAACAGAGTCTACAAAAAATATAAGTTGTTACTGGTCAGGAAGTGTCAATACATAATGTAACTGCTCAGCAATATCCTCCACATTCGTTTAACCTTGAACCAGCCAATTTCTTTTTCTTTTTTTTTTTTCTACATCCAATTGGCACTGGAAAAAAGGCAACATTTAAAAGATGTAGCATTAATGTGACAGTATGCTGAAAGCGTTAGTTGAGGTTCCAACTTCACAGCAGACGAGTCGCCCAGTAACTGTTCCATTCCTGTGTAAATGGAAATCACAGAATATGTCCTTCACTGTACCATTTGAAAACTAGGTGCTTTATTAATATCCTACCCCAAACGGGAAATCCACAGGTCACGGGACAGTCTAATATTTCAGGGGGTGGTAGATAGGCTGCATGCAATCATGGGGCCTTGGCTGCACTCTCTCATGGGACGTAGGTAGGTTGGGGTTAGGGCCAGTTCCAGATGTTTTGGGGTCGTTAAAAGCATCAGAAAGCCGGGAAACCCAGTCTTACCACACTCTAAAATGTTGGACTGTCCTGTGACGTTATCTGGGGTAGGATATTAATAAAGCACCAAAAACATACCAGTCTCAGCAAAATCTTGAAGCTTGAATGTGACAGAAATTTTAAAGAACTAGTTCTAGAAGTGTAACCAATTTTTGTATGGACACTGGCAGAATTTTGTTGTGCTGAAAGAATCTGTTTTGAAGGAAATGTAGTGAAAATGTTTATATTGTTATTAATTTGTATACAACCCAAAAACTAGTGAAACTACCACATGTATACAGTATGTATAAATATTTTTTTTTATTACATGTCTATCACTTGTTGTTAATATTTTATATGAGGGTGTTTCTTTTACTTTGTCCTCAGACGTAAAGAAGAGGAGTCCAGGAAAAAACTTCTGGAAAATCCTGTCAAAATGAAGGAGCTCCAGAAACTGGTAAAGAGATTGAATTAATTCAGTTTTACCATTTTCAGTTCACTCGCAAACAAAATTGCAATTATATTTTCACACATTTGGATACTGTCTTATACTAACAGGTGTTTAGTTCTAAGTTTTACTTTGCTACCCCTTGTCCTCAGCTTTGCTGCCTTCCATGAATGCTGTACAACATACTGATAGTTTAAGGTATAGGTTATTCCATGATCATAGCAAAGGTTATTCCATGGTCATAGCAATGTGGCCAGCACACATACTAGATTGTAGATGTATGCAATAGAATGAACTCATCTTTGCAAGCTTTCTGATATCCATTTGCCAGGCAGACAAGACCCCAGTGCTGTGTACTGGTTAGAAATAAACTAATGGACTCTGATATTTTGAAGAAACACTAACCATTGCATCAGGGTGCTGCTCTGCTCCAGGTACCACTGTGGCAGTTTCGAGAACTTTTTTTTCTTAAATACATCTTTAACCACCAGGCCCAGGCAGCTTGTCTGTAAAATAAAAAATGTTAAAAGTCGAGATGATCGACTTCATTGCATCAAGTTATATCCCATATGGCACTGTCTCCCTCTACAGATCGGCTAGCTGCCTGCCAAGAGTGGAGCAGAAAGCTCGAATGATGCAGTTGTGAAATGAGCCCATGATCTTTGGACTGAGGAGGCAGGCGGCTTGACCACTACTTCACTATGGAGTTGCTTCTGTATAGCTTCAGTTAATGGTCAAAGTAAATGACTTTTTCACGCCACTGGGTACATCGGGCATATGATGCTAGGCTCATGTTTTTATAGACCAATCAGTCCTTCGTTTGTGGTGGGGCCCAACTTTACTTCACAGGACTTTACCTAGTACCTATTTTAGGCTAGGTCAGCCTGGGAGCCAAGGTCATTTCTTAAAATAAACAGGATGGTGAACTGAACACAAGACCTTTGGGTCTGAGGCAGAGCATCTATCCTCTATACTACTGCGGCTTAGGCCTCGAGTATTACTGTTTATATGTTTGTCGATTTGTTATAATTGTGCTTGTTAAAATGTTACTTATTATTTGTCCTTATAGATTGAACAACAACAGAAGCTGAAAGAGAAAAAGAAGAAATCTAAGAAAAAAAATAAGAAACACAAGAAGTCTAAGAATTCTGATGACAGTGATGATGATATTATGGCAAAATACTTGTCGATTCTTACTTCAAAAAATCACAAAGAAGAAAGTAGTGACAAGAAGAAAAGACATCATCAGAGCAAATACTCTAGTCATGATGATGAAAGTGGAGAAGAAGATTTGAATCGACACAGACAAGACAAAATGTCATGTAGCACCGACAGGCACTCAGGTACAACTCAGAACAGAAAAACTCAGGAAGACAGCGAAAGTAACAGGCGTCTGTACAGTAGAGGCAGTGAAGTGAAACACAAAGATTCATGGACAGACAGAAATAAATCTCCATCTAACAGTTACAGTCCTGTTCGTGAAAGACAGAAGAAAGATCATAGTCGAGGCAGCAGAACTAATAGCAGAAACATTGATTCCGATGTTGATGATGACAGAGAAAGGAAGAGAAAAGATAATAATATGGGCTTCAGAGAAAATAAAAAATACAAAAACAGTAAGGATAGTAGTGCAAGTGATGACAGTAGAACAAAGTCACCGGGTAAAGCATCAAAACGAAGAGATGATAAAACTTGGCATAAAACTGTAGAAACTTACAAGGATAGAAAGGAATTTGCAGAGGAAAGATCGAGTAGAACACAGAATGTGAAAGGTAGGACTTCTGAATCGCAAATGCAGAGAAAAACATTTGTCAGTGATGAAGGTAATTCATCAGATGTCGAAAGTCCAACCACGGGTTACTTAAAAAATCCAGAAAAAAATGGGAATGCAAAGACTCATCTCAAAACTAAAAGAAAGCATAGATCATCTTCGTCATCCTCTACCTCAAGTGAAAGATCAGATCATGAAAAAAAGAAAGTGGTCTCAGGCTCAAGGCAGTATGGGCTCATAGTAAGTTTACTGTTTGATCAAGTTTTATATGCTAGGTCGGTCTTTTTACTGATTGGTCAAGTTTTATGTGCTAGACTTTTTCACTATTTGATGGAGTTTTGTATGCTAGGTCCGTCTTTTGACTAATTGATCATTTTATGTCAGCCTTTTTCTTTGTTCTTTCTCATATATCTTAGAAGTTTCCAGACCTTGAGTTTCTCTCATCTGAATGAGAAAGTTGACTTGTTTCATTCTCTCTCTTATAAACCGTGTCTTACTGAAATAGTTGACTGTTTGATTCTCTCTCATCTAGCCGCATCTGACTTAGAAGGTTTACTGTTTCATTCTCTCTCATCTAACCACGTGTAAATTAGAAAGGAGAGGTAACTGTTTCATTCTCTCTTACAAACTTAAAAAGCTGACTGTGGTGACTGTTTCATTCTCTTTCCTGTAATCATATTCTTTCTCATAAAATTACAGCTACCAATCTTAGAAAATTATGTTTCTTTCTGTCTCTTATAACCACATTTGACTTAGTTGACTGTTTCATTCTCTCTCATCAAACCACATATTACTTAGAAATTTTTTTTTTCATTATCTCATATATAACCACACCTAGCTTAGAAAGCTGACTGTTGCATTCTCTCTTATATACCCACAGCTATCAATATTAGAAGGTTGACTGTCCACCTCAGGTGTTTCTGGCATATATAAATGATGTCTGTCCTATAAAGTTGGCATTGCATCCTAACCCTGGCACCCTGTGAAGCTGCAAACCCCACATTTTCATTGTTGCCTCATTCCCATAAACACAGCAAAACGGACCTTTTCTGAGAAGCGTTGCTTAACATCTTTGGTTCCCCTCATGCCTGAGCAGCAGTTAGAAGGCCAGTGTATGAATATATTCACTAAAAGTATCATTTGGGGGAAAAGAGGGGGGGGGGGGGGTCGAGTCTTATGAACCAAAAAGCTTTTTTAAACACCAAATTGATGTCAAATTTTCTCATTACCTCAGGGATAGGGGTCACATCGTGAGACACCCGGTACATATTTTTATACCCTAGAAAAATATTCCATTTAATGCTTCACTTTTGTCCTATTTATCGAATACTTTTTTTTATATATTTGTTAACCCTGTGGGGAAAATAAGAATAGACCCACTCTCTACCCAGAAGCATGTCGTAAGAGTCAACTAATCAGGGGCTTCCTTCGAAGTCGAAGTGCATCAGCCTCAAAGGCAAGGAACCAACAATCTGCATACAAATAAGTCAGATCTGTAAAATGGATGTGCATGCAACAACACTCAGGTTCAGAACAAGATTGAAGTCAAGAGATGGACCAGAACTTTCTGCTGGAGTTTACAGCCGGTGAACGTGAAGATATATTTGAGGGGGAAATATAAAATTGTAGAGTAATATCTTTTTTTTTTAAATGTATTACTGACCTGTGTAAAACGTTTAATTTTTGTAAACAGATTGTCGGGGGGAGGGGGACTTCAACAGATTTGCGATCCATTTTGTTTAGCATTTGCAGGGAAATAGGGCTCAGTTTTTCTCAGCTGTAGCCATGTCCACTCCTGACCACACTTGGGTTAGGGGTGACCATGTCTTTGATTTGCAGCTCTTATAGAGTGAATTCTTTGATGGCATGCTTTACTTTCTTCTACTGATCCGTATTGATATGTCCAATCATGTGTTTATGCGTCGGTCTGGCAAGTAACCGCGGCTGGCGAGATGTTGATTACATAACCCATGGAGAGCTGATTGGTCAGTTCTATTGAGGTGTTTCGCCCCATCTCGTCCGGCATGAGATTTTGTAGGGAATTCCCTGTGAAAGTTCAACAGTCTAGGGGTGTTATGACCTGCCTTCGAAGTACCCACTTAAGACTGGATCGACCTGGGAGCCAAGATCATTTTTGTTTTAAAGTCCATCTCCGTTCGGATTTGAACTCATTACCTTAGGATCTGCAGGTGAGTGTCTAGTCACTACTACACGACTGCTGCTCCATATTGCCATACATATATCTAAAGCTTAAGATTGGTGAAAAATCTTGACTGCCCCTGTAGGCAGTAAACAAACATGTGACAAAAGAAGCATTGAAATGCAGTGTCTCATTTTTTTGGGGAAAAACATTTTTGTTTTGTTCTTCACAGGTTTCTAGTTCAAGCCAGACAGTTGCTAAACCCAGGCAGCAGCGATCACCATCTCCGGTACAGACTTCCTATAAAACTAGCTCAGTCAGAACTACACAAACACGAAGAGCGCCATCACCACCTCGAAGGTTTTCAGTCTTTTCTAATTTTAAATATCAGTAGTTATATGCAGTCTTTATTCACATTATGCTTCTTCTTCCTTTTCTCTAGTTCCTGTTCTACCTTTCAGCATTAGGTTTTCTTCTTCTTCTTCTTCTTAGCATACACTGGCAAAAAGTTATGGTTTTTCTTCCACTTCTGAACTTCGGTCTTGTTTCGGAACATGAGTTCTCCGTGCACATCCATTTTACTGATCAAGGTTATTTTTTGTGCAGACTGTTGGTTCTTCACCTGTCAGTCAGATTCACTCTGAATTTGAAAGAAACACCTCTAATTAGTTGACTTTTACAACATGGTTGTTAGGGAGGGCAGTAGGCCTACCCCCCTCCCCCCACACACACACACACACACAATGGGGCCCAGGAACCCATACAGGAACAATTGTTATCATATTATGATTCTTCTTTTCTTTAATCCAGCAGGTTTGTGTCTACTTCTTACTTTGCATCCACAATAAATTAATTATTTGTTCATGCCACAATATTTTACTTCACTTTCTGTTCCACTCCAGTAAGTGATCAGAGTAATTCTGGTGTTTGCCTTTTTCATGAACAAGTAACAGTCTTCAGAATCTGCTTACTGGTCATTGCAGTTCTGGAGGTGCTGTAACTCAAGATTTTCTAGTAGTTTTGTTGATTTATCCACGATTAGAAATTTTGATGTGCCGCAGAAGTATTGTCATCAGTACCATAAATCGAGCCATGCGGAAGCCACCCATCGTTACATAAACAAGAATGGAAGGGGAGTTGTCGACCTAAAAATCACTTGGAGACATACTCAGGAGATGATCAAAACACTTGTGGTCATGTCTGATGTGCGATGGAGATGATCTTTAAATGAACTATGAAAAAATCCAGCCATGAGCCAGCTAGATCCTGATGGTTTTACATTTTGTGTTTCGCATCCTCTTTCTTCTTCTTCTTTTGTCCTTCTATCTCCCAGTGGAGCATAGGCCTTAAACCAACTCACGGCAAGTCGTTCTATCCTTCGCTATTACATAGAGCTTTCACCATGTCCTCACCATGTTTCTAACTTCATTTTCCAGCTCTCTTCTCTGTTTTTTTGCCTTCCTTTATTCCTATGCCTCTGTGGGTTACAATGCAAAGACATTCTAGTTATGCTGTTCTCCGGTTTTCTCAATGTGTGTCCTATCCAAGGCCAGCGTCTTTTCCTCACCTCTTGGTCCACTGCAGCTTGCTTAGTTCTCTCCTAAAGCTCTTCATTAGTTTTTCTATCATACCATTTAATTCCCTCTATTCTGATTCCCTCTATTCTGCGCAGGCACCAGTTAATGAATGTCTGTAATTTATTAGTAATTGTCTTAGTTGTTTTCTATGTTTATGCTTCATAGAAAAGTACTGATTTTACATTAGAATTAACAATTTTAAGTTTAGTATTTCTTTTAATTTCTTTTGACTTCCACAAATTCCCTTATTTCGCATCCTCTTTGCTCAGACTTTATTAGTTTTGTAATTCTATTTTGCGATGTGGATTATACATTTTCGAAAAATATCCCAAATCTGCAACATTTAGTAACCTTAACTTATGCCCCTGTCTATGGTTGATATATCAAAATTACAGAGATTAATTTATTTCTCACCTAAACTATGTTCATTATTTTTTTTATACAGGAAATTAACTGAAGAAGAAAAGCAGAGAAAATTGGAAGAGATGTCACAGAATGCAGTATGGAGAGAAGAACAGAGAGAAAGTAATGTGAAGAGGTACAGAGAAGAAGAGCAGCAAAGAGAGAAAAATGAAGTCAGGCCTAAAGAAGGTGGTTTTTTGAGGTGAGTCTGTTCATTTCTTCTTATTCTACGTCACTTCTTTTTGTGCAGCTTCGGGTGTCAAGGGAAATATCACGTTCTGGTTTCTGCTCTTTTGGCTGCCTTGACTGTAGACTCCACAGACCTATGATGGTCAGATTTACACTTTTTGTTGGTCCCCTGATTATCCTAAAGAGGTGTAGAGAGAATGTGAGCAGTCTGCATGCTTGATGAACGAACCAGATTGTAGAGATCATTCTTAGGTCCATAGACTTCCTGCATAGAGTTGGCGGGGGTGGAGGGGGGGGGGGGGGTGTGTGGGGGGGGGGGGGGGGTTGTGGGTGATGAAGAATGAAGCCACTGCCTCTTTAACAAGCATGTGTAAAGTGACTAATTAGGGGTGTTTCCTTCTATTCTAAATCTGAGTCCATCTGCCTGAGAGACAAGACAGACACCAGTAGTCTGCGTACAAATCAGCCAGATCTGTAAAACAGGTGTGCATGCACAACTCAAGTTCTGGAAGTCCAGATCACAGGAAGCGAATCAACTATGGGGTGACCCGTTTGCTATGAAGCTGAAACTAAGATTACCAGTGCACAAACAACCAGAACTGTCCACCAGCGAACGCTAAGAAGAAGATAAAAGCAGCTCATATCTTTTGTTCATTCTTTGGTCTGGGCCACTAGGGACTGCAGTTCTTTTTGCTGGGTTCTCATGGCTGCAGGATTTCATTTTCTTCCTTTGTTATTTTATTATTGTTAATTGGATTAGATATGCTTTTGATAGCAGAAGGTTGTGAATTGTGAGTGCCTTTTTATATTATAGTCCAATGACAGTGAGTCGTCCAGGAATTCAGTTTCTGTGTAATTTTGTTGTTGTTAGTTGGATTAGATATGGTTTTGCTAGCAGAAGACTAAAAATACTGTTTTTTTAAATTCTGCAGTTCAGTGATGAGTCATCCAGGAATTTATTTTTTCTTCAGTTTATTGTTATTAATATAAGGTTTTGTTAGCAGGGGACTGTAATTACCTTTTTATATATATATACATATATATATTCTGCAGTTCAGGGATGAGTCGTCTAGGAATTCATTTTGTTTCTTTATTTTATTGCTGGTAAATGAATTAGATTTTGCTAGCTGAAGACTGACTACCGATTGTATATTCCACAGTTCAATAATGATGAACCACGCATCCTCCAGCTCAGTGGAAGATCGTCTGAGAAGAAATAAATATAACATACAGAGAACCCAGGTTGATTTGGACAAGAATTTCACACAGAAATAAGGAAGCCTTATTAAAACTCCCAGCAGCAAGTGATAAATGATTGTTCCAAAGGGTAAGGTTTTTTGAAATACCTGCTGTCTCTGCGTAAATGTAACCTACCTCCAGTGACAAATATCTGCTGAGTTGCTGTGAATAAGCCAGGTTTGATCAGTTTTTTTTTTTAAAAACTGGATATCATCTTGGCAAATCTGATATGATTTTTTTCCCAACTTGATGCTACTAGTGTCAAACATGGTCTCTTTCTACAGTCATCAACATCATGCAGCAGACCTTTGCAGAATGTTACTGTCATCATGGTCTGCCTGAAAACAAACTCGGTCTCTAGCCAGTTCTCCTGCCTCATGCACTTTCATATTCAGAGAGTTGCATATCGTGCCCATATTCGTGTTGGTTGACCCCTGCCCCTCCTTCCTGGTGCTTTACCTTCTGCTGTTAATTTTTTCAAATCCACTGTGATGCTTGATATGATAGAGAAAGTGAAGAAGAAGATACCTTATTCATTTTATTCTCAGAAACCTCTTTGACATTTCGGTCGAATATTGAGTAATAATTGCATCATTTCGCTATCACTGCTACCAGCAGGTTTGAATAAAAACAAATTATAAATATCTTGTTGAAGTCTTGTAGATTTGTAAAAGGATTTCCACTACATTTCTGTTTGTTTCATATTCATTCATTATTCAGAGTATGCTATGTTGATCATGACTCTCAGCCATGGACGGATAGAGTCTGGAAAGGACACAGAATGACGCTTTATACATTATACTTTTGTGCACAAAGTTATGAGGAGAAAGACATTTTTCTTCTGTGTCAATATTTTGTTTTGTGCTGCTAGGCATCATGGTTTAACAGATAGGAAGCCGAGCCAAAGCGCATTTGGAATACTATGATGTTGTATGCCATGTTGTCATTAAGTTTGTTTACATGAGGACACAAAACCTGGTGGAGAACAAGTCCTAAAAAAGTGCCATAAAACCTTTTTAGTGTGCAGACAGAAAGGACAAAAAGTTCAGAGTATACTCAGTAATTATAGGGACAGACGTTCCAACAAAAAAAAAAATTTAACAATTCTTCTATTGATGATACAGTCATTTGCATAAATTGATCTGTTGTTATTTACATATATTGATCTGCTGTTTGACACAGATTGATCTGTTGTTTGACACATACACTTTTACCCAGGCTGGAGAAAGGACTGTGGTGCTTTTGCCTGAACTACAGATAGCATACTTTCCCAGTAACTGAAAGAGTATACACAGGAAGATAGAGATGGGCTGTGCTCAAAGATGGTGGTTGAAATCTCTTATGTGATCCAGCTTACACAAATCAGTTTAATGTCTGTGCCAGGGTATGCTGGTGTAAGAGGAAATGAACCACAGGCTTGCTGATGACGCTACTGTGTATAGAAGCGGTGTGATAAAATGAATCTAGAGACTGAATTAAGAACCTAAACCAGACAGCAAGAATAGCAAATTAAAAAGGGGTGAAGCCAGGCAGAGATGCTACAGGGCAGATCAAAAACCAATACACAACTGCTGTTATTAATCACTATCCCCTGGGGAGGAGCTCAGTGAAGAATAGTAAACCAATACAGAACTGCTGATATTAATCACTATTGGCCGGGAAGGAGATCCAGGCAGGTGCAAACTGAATGGTTTGACGGGGAGATGTTGAGCACATCATCTTCTTCAAGCTCACCGGCTGTAAACTCAGTTGGAAAGTTCTGGTTGTTCATCCACTTCTGGACTTTAATCACGTTCCAGAATTTAAGTTTTACATGCACATTCATTTTACGAAACTGGCTTATTTGTACTCAAACTGTTAGTTTCTCCCACATACTTTTTTTTTCTTTCAAAAATGACCTTGGCTTCCAGGTCACCCTGTCCTAAATGGGTACTAGGAAAAGTCCTGGAAAGTAGAAGTGGCTCAGTTGGAAAGTTCTGTTTGTTCATTCACTTCTGGACTTCAATCACGTTCCAGAATTTAAGTTTTACATGCACATTCATTTTACAAAACTGCCTTATTTGTATGCAGACTGTAAGTTTCTCGCCACTGAGTCAGGTGCACTCCAAACTTGAAGGAAATGCCCATAATCAGTCAAAAAAAATTTTGTTGACACACTTGTTAGGGAAACCGTGGGTCTATTTTTTGTTCCTCCCCACAATGGAGACCCAAAACAACTCAGAAAGTTGGAGCTGAGGGTTAAATGTTAAATTAAGAATCAACATCACAGCACTCAGAAACACCCCCCATAAGTGCTCCATCCCCATCTCCAGCAGCAAGCGAAGAGTAAAAATTCCGATGGTACCAGTAACCGTCTGATTGAATATCCCTCTCACATTTCCCTTGAGTGTCGAGCATAGGCCAGATCCCCTTGTAACTCCTCGCAGTGCCATTTTCCGCAGACAGTAATGATCTATCTGTTCCTCTGCACTGTTCACTTGCTCCCAAGGGGCCCTCACAACATCCAGCTTGTCATTCATCAGTTCACCATTAAGTGGTGCAGAATCGACCAGTCTATCTGCCTGCTCATTTCCCAACACACCTGCATAAACTGGAGAAAATATTTAAAGGATGCTAACTACCTAGGACCTCTGAAGTGATTCTTGCGGAGCTGAGGGTATATACAGAAACATTAACTACTGAAACCATATTGGGGGAGAGCACAGCATATTACACTGGAAAGAGTGGTCTGGGTTTAATTAGAAAAATAACACTAAGACTGGAAAGAAGATGTTAGATAGTATTTCAAGCGAATCGAATAACAGAAGAAGAAGATAGTTCAATCTCGATGGAAGATAGGATATGCTGGGGATACAGTGCAGCTGACCTTCGCTGTGAAGACGGTAACTTATATGAATGTTTACACGTAGAGTTGACGGAGCCAGTTTTGTTGTTGTTAAATGACCTTGCTTCCAGGTTACCCAGTGATAAATGTGTACCAGGTAAAGTACTGGAAAGTAAAGGCAGCTCAGTGTGATGCTGACATCATCCACCTAGTGCCGATTGGTCTATAATATATAGGCCTAGCCCTATGAGCCTAATATGACCCAAGGCATGGAAAAGGGTCCTTTACACATACAGTAAAACCTCGTTAACATAAATTCAAAGGGACCCAAAAACCGAGTACATTAAAAAAAAATGTGTTGTTGTTGCTAATCAGGTACTAAAAACCATAATACATCCCTGCGGGAACCAAAACTTTGTTCATGTTAACCAAGTGTTCTTCTTCAGTGAGTTCATGTTAACAAGGTTATACTGTACATTTGCATGTAAACAATTAACAGAATTCAACAACCATATAGTGTTAGCTTCACAGATTTAATAACTTAAAACTGTAACAGCGTTTTCTGTATGCAGAACTAAACATTAAAATATTATCACATGAACTCAAAACTGACACTTTCATAACAAAGTTGAAATTGTATCTAGCAGGTCAACAGCTAAATAAATACACACATTTTTACATATAAAGACAAAAGTATACGCTACTTCTACATTAGCAACAGTAGTGAACCAGAGGGTCTGGCCGGCTGACTACACTCAGAGGAAAGACAAGACGGACATATAACCAGATTGTGACTGGTACCATCAGTATTGGAACTCTGCACTGGCTGCCGAAGATGAGGACGGAGCACACATGGGAATGCCCCGAATGCTGTGATGTCAATTCTTGACTCAACTCAACTAGCAACATTATTACTATAAGAAAAAAGTATCTTTCATGCAAAAAACTGATCATTATCATTGTTCAGGATGTTCTACAGATTCAACACAATCTCACACCATTCTTTAACAATAAAAATGGATAAAACTGCTTTACAATCCTAGGCTATGATAGCCAAAATGAGAATCAAATAAGTTTTCTTCAATCTTTTTACACCCATGGACTGGCAGACGGGAAATAGTTTACTAGCTAACAAAAATAAAATATTTCTGATAGCAATTTATTTGTTAAATGTGATGCTACAAAATTACAATTTTCAGGTCATGCAACATCTGTTGCTGGTTAGAAAATCTATGTAGCAATGTAATGTAGAAATCATATATAGCTGCAACATGATTAGTCTCACCAGCTCTCCCGCCTCATGTACTTTCATACTCAAGGAGTCACTTATATCCTGTACCCATCTTTGTGTTGGTCGGCCCCTGCCCCTCTTTCCTGGAACCATGAAGAAAACTTATCACAAATACCAAAATGAGACATCACCTTTGGGCCACAATATGATAAAAGAACAAATGAAAATGTTGAAACATTTGGAAAGAGAGATACAGGAAGACAGTGAGAGAATATTGTTGACAACCTTTTGTCGTGGCATGGAATGGTGTCAGCACACAAACTGATTCATGCTGTTGGAGAAAGGATGTGGAACATGACTGCCCAATAAAGTCCACAAGACACGTGATGATGATGCTGGCAAGCTAGTAAAGATTATTTAGTTTTTCCAATAAATAATGTTTCTTAGCACATACTCAGGCAAGCAATGATCATGACAGCAATAATAAACTCACTGTTCACCTAATTTTAGAAGCTTTAACAAATACAATATAACCCTATTTTACATAATTCCAATGTGAAGTGGTACAAAAAGAAAATATATCCATGAAAACTGGAAATATTTTTGCGAGCTGAAGTTTGCTTGCAAAATTGATTAAAACCTTTGAATTGTACAAGTATGTCTCGGTAAGTGTAAATATGACTGATTCATGAAAAAGTCCACACAATGAAATGTCTGGTATCTATGCTGCTTGACAATCTGTGCACGTTAAGAGATGGAAGACTCTTGACTCTGTTTTAATTGGGCTTTCCGTTTAAACTCAGCTTCACCTTCTTGCTGTGCTTGTTGCTGTATTCTGCGCTTCACGTCCATGATAGCTTTCCTATTTTCAGCAACAGAGTTTCGAGCAGCAACAAAACTATACAGCCCCACAGCAATGATTACTGACCTATAGGGAAAAGAAAGCAGTTCAAACATTCAGTAAATAAAGCAATGAGCTGGGATTCAAAAGCATTCCTTTTTCAAATTTCTACAAGTAAAGTCTAATATAATCACACAGAAAATCACATCTTCACTGATACGATGAGGGAGGTGTAGTGGCTAGACACTCGCCTATAGATCCAAAGATCGTGAGTTTGAATCTGAACACAGCCTGACTTTTTTCAAAAATTACCTTAGCTCCCAGGTTGACCCAGCCTTAAATGGGTACCAGGTAAAGTCCTGGGAAGTAAAGTCTAGCCCTTTATGCCTGCTGAAGGTGTTGAAAAGGGTCCTTTTCTGACTGGATGACTTATTTTATATAGACCCTATTTTGCCTTTTATTGTCAAGTTCTGAAGAGACATTTGGCACAAGCCTTGATCTATGCTGCCTCGATGCTGGTATTCATGCCTCAGATATTCAATCCATCCATAATTTCTATGGTTGACCTCTGGTTCTGTTGTCTCTTGATGTGGTTTAGTACAGGCTGTCCTAACTTGCTTACAGATATTGTTGTTTCTGATCTTATTTATCTCTCTTTGTTAGGTTCAAGATTTGTCAGACATTAAAATTCTGATCATTTTATTTTCCTTTTGTTAATAATGTCTGTGTTTGACACTGGTAACACAATGTGGGTATTGAACAATGCTCTCTTGATGTCAACAACTCTGGGGGATGTAATCTAATTAGCAGTAAAGTATACCGCTGACCAATCAGTATGAGAATAGAGGTGGCAACTGTCACTGCAGCCTTCCGCTGGCTTGAGAGAGCCTGCACACTTTGTAGTTATAACTGACTCCATTTTGAAAGAGGGTGACACAGGTATGTTCCATGCAGAGTGGTAAGCATCGCTGGCTTCAGAGGGTAATTTGCCTACTTTAGATATTTTCTCCAGGTCATTCCCGTGGTTTTGAAAATGAACTGACAGAGAAACTGGGTGGTTCTGCTTTACTTGGTGGTATACTAGTGCAAAACAAGCCAGATGTTCAAAGTCCTTTGCCGATGAAAAAAAAACGATTATTTGATTATGATTTACTTTTACAGTCTAAGGAGAAAGTTGTTGCGAGTGACCAGGGGATCTGGCAGACGCTGAACACTCAAGGGACGGGCAAGACGGATGTACAATTAGACTGTTACTGATGTCATCTGATGTGAACCCTGCGCTGCTTAATAATGGCATATTAATAAAGTAACAGAAAATGTATTGATTGTTTGTTTAATAATGGTATAGAAATGTGAAGAGGGCTGTAAGTGTCGGCTCTTGATTCACCATTCCAAGGTTATGGTTATGTCGCGAAATTCGGAAAGTATTAAAACTTACCAGCCGGCTGCAATTTTCATGCTTGGAGTTAATGCCATTTTACTGCACTGGATACAACTCCAAAATGGTCTTCTTTAGTTACTGATGCACAATAACGCGTATTTTGTTCATTAAAGACAAGGCTGTTGACAGATCATTCACAAACTCAAACAACATCCAGTACAAAGTTGTGCTGTGCTTCGTAGTTCTTCTGTCTGGGAGGAGTGTTTGTAACAATGTGTGAGTTATCGGTGCAGACTGATTTTTTTGTCCAGTAAATTGTGTACCTGTGTGGTTATTGAAAACGAATATCATGGAACTAGAGAGGATAAAAAACGTCTCCATGTGGGTTCTATACCTCAGGTGGGAAAGGGGGAGGTGGGTGGGGGGGGGGAGGACCCCCTAAGTATCTTGTCGTAAAAGGCGACTAATTAGGGTATATCCGTCGGAGTCTTCTTCGCATTCACCGGCTGTAAACTAGCTGAAAGTTTTGGTTGTTCATCAACTTCTAGACTAGTTAGTTAGTTAGTTAGTTGGGTTATCGTCATTGCACTCCGGACATGTCCATAGGTGCTCAGATCCTCCCCTCAGTATGAACCCCAACGTCCGATGGCTAATAGTACCAGTTCTATGTTGATTAACAAGTCTTCTGACGTGTCCGGTGTGCGTCTCGTTTTTTGCTGTGCCGATCTTAATTCCCAAGTCTGCCATTCTGGCGAGTGATGTGGATTCACTGCCACCAAAGTCCTCTATCCTTCCCATTTCTCTGAGGGCATTGATAATATCAGCATGATCCATAGGCCGACCGTCGGTAGTGATAGCAGATCCAGCCAACCTGTCAGCTCTTTCATTTCCATCGACGCCTGCGTGTCCCGGAACAAAAATAAAGGTGACTCCACGCACAGTGGACTTCTGTAATGATTCAAGCCATTGTCTTCGCACTGAACCTGCCTGAACCCTCCGGATCATACTCATTGAATCACTGAGTATACATATGCGGGTGTATTTTTGTGTTTCAAGCCAGGCAAACGCTTGCGTCACTGCCATCACCTCCATCGTCATGCTGCTGGTTGTCATGGAGAAGGCACCGTTGGCTTCTTTGACTGTTCTGCCCGCTGAGCGTGCTGTAAATGCCCATGCGCTTCTTCTTTGGCGTATAACGGATCCGTCTGTATAGATTAGTATAGATTCTAGACTAGTACTGTTCCAGAACCAAACAAAGAAGAATAAGTATAAGAAATCAATACAGATTTAGTAAAGAGGTGATTTGAGCACTTATAGCCTGCATGGTTCGATGTGCAGTAGGAAATAATGACTAACTAAACTAAATAGCTGTTCACTCCTTGACTTTTTTGGTTTAATTTGGCCTTTTCTAGCCACTATTTGGCCGATTTTCTAAATGTTGAGTTGGCAACCCTGCAGGGTTGCCATTTTGGCATTTTTTATGCCAGATTCCACAAATCTGGCATATTTGAAATTTAACTGGCATAAGATAATAAATAATGAAACAAATTATTCTTAAATGTGTAATAAAAGTCAATGGTGTTATTTTAAGACAAGTACAGAAATTTAAGTATCTGGGCACATGGATAACATCAGATGGAAGATGCATAACTGAAATAAGAAACAGAATTGGACAGGCAAAAACTGCATTTTATAAAATGAAAAACATCTTGTGCAATATATCCTTGTCATTGAGAGTTAGAAAAAGAATTCTTGCTTGCTACATACATCCAGTTTTAACATATGGATGTGAATCCTGGACAATCGGTAGGCAGGCCAAACAATTTTTAGAGGCCTCAGAGATGTGGTTTTACAGAAGAATGCTTAGAATACCTTGGACAGCCAAAAAGAGCAACCAAGAGGTTTTAAAAGAGGCGGGAGACCGAAGACAACTTATCACTGACATCAGAAGGAGACAGTCATCATTTTTCGGCCATGTTATGAGAAGAGGGAAAATAGAACATGTTGTGACCACTGGAAAGATCTGTGGAAGGAGGGATAGAGGAAGACAACGAGAGAAGATGCTTGACAGTCTTGTTGCATGGCATGGAGGTGTGTCGGCACACGAACTGATACATGCTGCAGGAAATCGCGGATTATGGAGAGGCATGATCGCCCACGCCAGTCGGCAAGGCTCCTGATGAAGATAATAAACTGGCATATTTTGGCATATTTGGGTTTTTCCCTAACAATATAGACCAACAGTTCTTCTTTTGTCAAAATCTGCTTGTGCCGCTAGGCGTCGCAGTCTATCAGAGATGATCGGCAACCCAGCCAGGGCGCGCTCAGTCGCTTCATATGCCGTGATGTTATGAAATCT
Source organism: Candidula unifasciata (assembly GCA_905116865.2). Classification (NCBI taxonomy): domain Eukaryota; kingdom Metazoa; phylum Mollusca; class Gastropoda; order Stylommatophora; family Geomitridae; genus Candidula; species Candidula unifasciata. The sequence continues at coordinate 47,833 of CAJHNH020003376.1, forward strand.
CAAGTTGTCCGTGACTCCTTCAATCCATCTTCTTCTTGGTCTTCCCCTGCCTCTTGGTGTTTCGATTTTCATGTTGTATGCTCTTGATGCTGGCATCGTTGGTGCCATTCTCATTAGGTGACCAAACCATTTCATTCTTTGCTTCTCAATAAATTTAACGATGGGTATGGTTCCAATAGTTCTTGTAATCACATCGTTTCTCACTCGATCTCTTCTGGTTTTATTCGCAGCCATTCTCAAACATCTCATTTCACAGGTGGTTAGTCTTCTCTCGGGTTCTTTTGTTAATGTCCAACTCTGACATTGATAACCTAATGTCGGTATAAAGATTATATTTATAATTTGTCTTTTTATCTCAGCTGGGACAGCAGGGTGTTTTAAAATTGGGGCAAGCTGGTATGCGACATTGTTGGCCTGTTGGATTCTTGCTTCGATCTCTCTGTCTGTTTAACCATTGAATGTAAAGATACTTCCCAAGTATTTAAATTCTTGAACTTGTTTTAGGCTGTGATCTAGAATCTTTATGTCGGTGGTCTGTTGCTCTCTACTTATGCTCATGACTTCTGTTTTTTTCAGTATTGATCTTCATATGATGTTTGAGGCAACTGTCGTGTAGTGGGTTTATGTGGTCTTGCAGCTGTTTACTATCACTGTGAAATATGCATTGATCGTCGGCAAAGAGCAGCTCATTGAAGTCCTGTTTATCGACATCTGTTGGTGTTATGTCTATTTTATTAATATTGTCCATAAATATTATGAAAAGTAAAGGTGATAATACATAACTTTGTCTTACTCCTGATGTTACTGGGAACCAGTCTGTGATGCCAGCTCTTGTTCTAATGACGCTTTCACTTTGTCTATAAATAGCCCTAACACAATCTAAAATTGTTCCATTTATACCGTAGTTTTCAAGAACTTTCCATAATAAATTTCTGTTTACTCTACCGAAAGCTTTTTCTTGATCTATGAAAGCGATGTTCATTTGATGTCTGTGTTCTATTGTGACCTACAGTTAACATCTTTATTTCAGTTTGACTTTGTTGTGATGTCCTGGTACGGACTAATGGAGATTCGAGCCAGTTATTTTGTATTTGTTGTCTTCCAAAATGGATCGTGACTTCGATAAGTTAAGGCCCTCTGTAATTTATGTTAATCTACTAGAATAAATGCGGGATATAAAACCAAAACCCACCACTGATACCAAGTGATTCAGACTGTTCAGAAACTACTTGAGGACGGAAAATAGAGAGGATATAGACCTAGTTCTATCTGTGATATATTTTATTACTTCTACCAAGGCCACGTCATTCAAAAAATGGAAAGCATCTTATAACATTGCAAGTATAATAGTTACTAGAATAAAACATACCCACGGCTCAAAAGATCTTCAGATGAAAATAGAGGCAGCATATTGTAAACTGTGCCAGTGCACTGTTGCACCAAGAATTAGTAGCATTTCAAATCATAAAAAATCCGAAAAACACAGGATGAAAACTCCGTCAAAAAGCTAGTCACAGCTTATTACAACAATGACTCCTAGGCAAAGTAATGATAAAGTTAAAGCAGCAGAGTTGCAACTTGCTGTATGCATGACCTGCCATTGTGCAATAAGCACAAATGATCATCTAAGTGAAATCTTGAGAGCGCGTAGTCGGGGAAGTACATTTGAGCACACACAGTTGCATAGTTCATGCCTAATAAAAATTTAAAAAAAAACGTTATATCGCCTGCACTTAAGGATGACCTTAGTGATGCTTTTCGGAACAAGAAAAAGTTCATCATTATAGATGAGTTGCAAAGACTTAATCTCATCTGAGAAAATGGTTAAAGATTTTACATTCAAAAAGGTTTACGCTGTATCTTTCACTGGTTCCAGTGAGGATGATAGTGAAGAATTCAATCTAGAGCTTTTGATGTGAAGTGAGTACAACGTTATACTTTATTTGGCATTTTCTGGTATATTTTTTGTAATGGTTTGGCATAAAATAAAGTTTTTTATCTGGCAACCCTGCAACCCTGGTGTAAAGTGTAAACGTGACTACGCGAAAACCTCGTGTTTACGAAGACTGGAATCTCGGTCGTGTTGTTCCCCAACAATGGCAGACTCCGGACAAGACGATGATGATTTCGTTATTATTAATGCAGATGAGGTCGTAAAAATAATAGATCTTGACGGCGATGCTGGTCCGGGTGAGTGCTATGTTATGAATAATTTAAATTAAAGTGTGCTTCTTTTTAAGATTTAATTTACCTTTTACTACTTCATCTTCATCAGACAGATCTCAGACCTGTTGTTGTTGTGACTGGTTAGTATTTTCCTCTCCAGTTGTTGTACAATCAAACAATGAATTTGTATGTGCGTCGTTCGTATTGTAGCAAATTTGTCTTCATATTTGTTTGTTTTGTATCTGTCTGTCAACCTTCATGGATGTTGGTCTATGCCTCGTTATCCAGAAACCATTCTCCTCTTTCACTTTAGTTTAGTTCACTACCTGCAGTTTTTTTTTTTCTAAGTAGGTTATTCAGAGTTGAGTTATCATAGTTATGAAGTTATGAACTGACCAGTGACATCACAATCATCACATCCCTCAGAACGTTCCCATTTCTGCTCCATCTCTCACCTTCAGCAGCCACTGAAGAGCTCTAATGTAATTCAGTTATGGAACAAGTACAAGACAAGTAGCAACTTGATTATAAATCCATCTTGTCTTACTCTTTCCTTGGAGTGCAGAGTGTGGACAAGATTGCTTTGTCACTCCCTGCAGCATTTTCTCCACAACCTAATGCCCAGAGATCTGTTTGTGCTTTTGCATTGTTTACTTGCTCCCACTTTGGTACCCATTTTTATGCTGGATCAACCTGCTAGTCAGTTGTTTTTTTTTACAGCTGCTTCAGTTGAGTTGATCTTTATACCACCGGTCAGGATGTAATTATGCAGCCACCTGAGCAGCTGCCCTTCCTTGCTGTATTATACTGTAAAGAGAGAGAAGTGAAATTTGCCTTCTTGAACACTGCATTGCATTCATTTAATGATAGCTTCTCAGTCAGGTGCCATCTCCACAGTGAAAGGTTGGTTGCATTGGGTCTTCAACATGCTCTAATCTCTTGTCTTGGTTGTACAGTCTGGCTGCTGTTTGCCCATCTCTGGATGTTGTCTCACTTATTTCATTGTCATACCTCTTGCTTTCTTAACCTAAATTTTGGCTATCCTCCGAATAACGGGCACGAAAGATGGCGACAGCAAAATATCCTGACGAGCCTGTGTCATGTGTTGTAAACATTCAGAAATTGAATGTCGAAACTAAAGAAGAACGAAAAAAAATGTTATATGAAATCGACTACTTACAGATAATTTTATGCCTTTATATCTGGAAATTATGGCACAGAAGTTGTAAATAGTGCCCGAAAATCTACTGTTTGTGGCTGTTACGCCATTGAAACTCGGCAAAGTACGATCTGAACAAGGCGTGGCTCGTACCGCATTGGTAACGCAGCTTTCTTTTTAGTAGCATCCACAAACCGGCTATCCTCCGAATAACGGGCACAAAAGATGGCGGCAAAAACTGGGCCTCAGTCACGTGTTATTAGGGCACTTCCAGAGACTTAATTTGCGGTTTTCCGGCGACTACTGCCACCGCCGAGAGTAGCCCTACGCCGCTCACGTGGCGTGGATTGGGGCTAAACAAGATGGCTAGCACTCATGAGCAAAGCTGCAGGAGATGCGGAAGCTGCTGCTAGTGGGTCCTAGCCATCTAGTTTAGCCCCATCTGCGGCGCGGGGGAGACTTTCGGCAGCGAGTTTAACTCGGCGATTTGTTCCGTTTCTCAAAATTGTCAGCAGACACTAATCCTAGTTTTCCCGCTATGTGCTCGTGACTGCAAGTGCGCCATTGAAACGTGACTGAGGCTCGTCAGGATATTTTGCGGCCGCCATCTTTTGTGCCCGTTATTTGGAGGATAGCCTAAATTTACCCACCAGTAATGCAGTATAGTGTTTAAAAGCATATTGTCTATATCAGTATCAGTGTTGTTTTAAATTCAGAATAGTCCACATAATCCTTTTAGACTCAGCTGCTTTTTAAATTCAGAATAGTCCACAGACTATTTTAAGACTCAGCTGCTTAAATTGTCATCTTAATTTCTTGTAATATTTATTTTGTGCCCTTTGACTTTAACTGTTTATCAATGTTCATTGATTCTGTCTAACTGTACCCAACATGGCTAGGCTGAGTTAAAATATATTTTGAAAAAAATGTGAGATGTATGCTGTATTATCTTGTTTTTCTTTTCTGTAAATCCTTGTTGATTTATTTGTCTACATTAAACAAATTTTTTTTACCGTGTATATCAAGGAAGTAACACAAATATACTGAAGTATTAAAGGAATAGATTCTCCTGCCGACCCAGATTCTAGAAAGTAAAGGCGGCTGACATGGTGCTGACCACATCACCCACCGATTGCTGATAAGTGTGTGAAAGAAATATAGGTCTAGCCATAAGGGTCACATTTTTTGTGTGTCATGAGTGCCGCACACGATAACTGACTAAAGTCATTTAATAAAAATGATTGCTGATTGTGTTTATTGTGAGCCTCAGATTTACTTGCAATGGACTGCATGTTTGACATGCCGGCATTACGCTACATAATTTAATAGTAATATAGAAAATTAGAATTATCTCTATTTCAGCTTCAGATAGTGAAGATGATGACGGCGACGATCATGGTGATGATGACGAACATGGTGACATGATGGAAACGGAAGAAGCATCATCTGCTCCCACTTCAGATGATTCTGTGCTGTCTTTTGTCGGCCATAAAGACTCTGCTGGTGTGTATAGTCTTGTTATTGCTCTATACACTATACACACACTGATGTCTAGTACTTGTACACATGCTGATGTCTAGTACTTCTACACACACTGATGTCTAGTACTTCTACACACACTGATGTCAAGTACTTGTACACAGGTATTTTATCTGTTCCACAGCATCCTCATATACATAGATTTTGATCTAAACTTTATGTTAACAAATACACTCAACAGCTATATTGATTTGGATGACCAGACTGAATAAATAAAGTTCAACCCCACCAGGGCCACACAAAGAGCAATACACACCCGGGGACACAAAGGGCCACTATTCAGATGAGAATCACCCGGGCGTAAGTACCAGAAACCAGGTACTTCCGTTTGTTATATTAGGGCTGCCAACAACAGCCAGAGTGGGGTTTTAAAATACTGACAAATTGCGTCCCATTTTGGGGCCAGCTTGATGGTTGCTAATGACCAGACTGCAAGAACAGCAAGTTAAAAGGGGTGTAACCAGATAGCACTTTGCAGGAAGCCAAAGAAGAATAAGAAACCAATATAGAATGGCTGTTGTCACCTGCCACACGCTGGGGAATTTATTATTGAAAAGGGGATCTGATCACTTACGGACTGCATGTTTCGATGTGCAGTGAGAATAATCTCTCTCTAAGTCATAGTTAATCAATCATTTGTGATGGAAAATGGGTAATTTAATACCTAGAAAGGGCTGTACAATTAAAAAAAAAAGTGTGATGCTAATATTCACTAATCACAACGTACACTTGTCTTATATTTTTACTTTGATTGTGATTTTTTTCTTTCCAAAGTTTAATTTTTTTTTAAAGCTGTTACATAAGTCACCTTCAACTCAGCAACAATAATAATTGCTTTCTAACTGGTTTAATGTTTTCCCATTGCTTTTTTTTTTTTTTAAAGCTGTGTTTCAATGACAAAAATAATTTAACTTCTCCGAGATCATTATGTTTCAACATTCTTGTTTACAGTGATCTGTACTAGACTGAGTCCAACAAGTCATGAGATAGCAGTCACAGGGGGTCAAGATGACAGGGCGTTGGTATGGAACACCCAGGATGGCTCGGTCATCTTCCAGTGCACAGGTACAACACAATGGGCTGGTATATGTAATCCGGCTAATATATTAATACCTTGGTAACTCGCTTAAGAAGAACACTCGGTTAGCTTCAACAAAATATTAATTCCTGGATGAATGTAATAATTTGAGTACCTGATTAGTGTGCATGTTTTTTTTTTAAACACGTATTTTTTTTAAATTGGCGAATCAGACATGTGGACTGGCACCTGAGACAACAGATCATTTCCTCCAAGACTCCCAAATACAACATATCAAAACAAAACTTTTGGCCTAGAGAAACATCGGTGCAAGTCAAACTTTACTAGAGGCAACAAATAGATACTAGAGACAACACTGCAGATGTAGATAATCTATTTCAAGCGAACAAAAGAAGAGATTTTTTTTTAGTTCCTTGGAATTCATGTTAACAAAATTTTACTGTAACTCTTATAGATGATTGCATCAGTATTTCATTTGCATAATATTGATTCTGTGTCCATGGTGGTAGTATATCTTCTTCTTAAAAGTGTTCATTGGCTGTAAACTGGTGAAATGTGCTCTGTGTTCATCCACTTCGGACTTTAATTTTGTTCCAGAAGTTGAGTGTTGCGGGTGTGCACATCTGTTTTACAATCTGGCTTATTAGGTTCCTCACCCCTCAGGGAGATGCACACTCTTTGAAGAGGAACCCCTAAATAGTCGCCTTTTATGACATGCTTTATGGGGGGGGAGGGTCTGTGGGTCTGTTCTTCTTCTTAACTTCCTCTTTTACCGCTGTGGGTGTCGAGGGAGATATAAGGTTGTTTCTAGCTCTTCTGGTCGCCTCGACCATAGGCACATCGTGCTGTTGTAGAGTTTCTCTGATGTTATCCTTCCATCTAGTTCTTGGTCTTCCTCGTGCTCTACGTGAGTATGTTCTTTGTTCCCCAAAATTAGGGCACTGAGAACTCATACAGAGGGCATGACTTTCAAAGTGCTAATTAAATTGCTTAACTGCTTGACTATGGAGATCCCAAATGGACAGTTTCATTCGTCGACTGATATGACAGTTCAGCAACGCACTAGCAACGTATTGTCATCAGTAAATATAACAAATTCATCTGTCAGACAGTTCAGCACCGAACTAGCAACGTATTGTCATCAGTAAATATAACAAACTCATCTGTCAGACAGTTCAGCACCGAACTAGCAACGTATTGTCATCAGTAAATATAACAAATTCATCTGTCAGACAGTTCAGCACCGAACTAGCAACATGAAAACTCATCTGTCAGACAGTTCAGCACCGAACTAGCAATATGAAAACTCATCTGTCAGACAGTTCAGCACCGAACTAGCAATATGAAAACTCATCTGTCAGACAGTTCAGCACCGAACTAGCAATATGAAAACTCATCTGTCAGACAGTTCAGCTCCGAACTAGCAATATGAAAACTCATCTGTCAGACAGTTCAGCACCGAACTAGCAATATGAAAACTCATCTGTCAGACAGTTCAGCACCGAACTAGCAATATGAAAACTAATCTGTCAGACAGTTCAGCACCGAACTAGCAATATGAAAACTCATCTGTCAGACAGTTCAGCTCCGAACTAGCAATATGAAAACTCATCTGTCAGACAGTTCAGCTCCGAACTAGCAATATGAAAACTCATCTGTCAGACAGTTCAGCTCCGAACTAGCAATATGAAAACTCATCTGTCAGACAGTTCAGCACCGAACTAGCAATATGAAAACTCATCTGTCAGACAGTTCAGCACCGAACTAGCAATATGAAAACTCATCTGTCAGACAGTTCAGCACCGAACTAGCAATATGAAAACTCATCTGTCAGACAGTTCAGCTCCAAACTAGCAATATGAAAACTCATCTGTCAGACAGTTCAGCTCCGAACTAGCAATATGAAAACTCATCTGTCAGACAGTTCAGCACCGAACTAGCAATATGAAAACTCATCTGTCAGTCAGTTCAGCTCCGAACTAGCAATATGAAAACTCATCTGTCAGACAGTTCAGCTCCGAACTAGCAATATGAAAACTCATCTGTCAGACAGTTCAGCTCCAAACTAGCAATATGAAAACTCATCTGTCAGACAGTTCAGCTCCGAACTAGCAATATGAAAACTCATCTGTCAGACAGTTCAGCACCGAACTAGCAATATGAAAACTCATCTGTCAGTCAGTTCAGCTCCGAACTAGCAATATGAAAACTCATCTGTCAGACAGTTCAGCTCCGAACTAGCAATATGAAAACTCATCTGTCAGACAGTTCAGCACCGAACTAGCAATATGAAAACTCATCTGTCAGACAGTTCAGCACCGAACTAGCAATATGAAAACTCATCTGTCAGACAGTTCAGCACCGAACTAGCAATATGAAAACTCATCTGTCAGACAGTTCAGCACCGAACTAGCAATATGAAAACTCATCTGTCAGACAGTTCAGCACCGAACTAGCAATATGAAAACTCATCTGTCAAACAGTTCAGCACCGAACTAGCAATATGAAAACTCATCTGTCAGACAGTTCAGCTCCGAACTAGCAATATGAAAACTCATCTGTCAGACAGTTCAGCTCCGAACTAGCAATATGAAAACTCATCTGTCAGACAGTTCAGCTCCGAACTAGCAATATGAAAACTCATCTGTCAGACAGTTCAGCACCGAACTAGCAATATGAAAACTCATCTGTCAGACAGTTCAGCACCGAACTAGCAATATGAAAACTCATCTGTCAGACAGTTCAGCACCGAACTAGCAATATGAAAACTCATCATTTGACCAGTAATTTTCTTGCCTGCTGTTATGTGTCGAGGTCTAGTTTGTTTTTCTCTCACAGTGTGTGTGGTAAATAATGCCCATGAAATTTTCACATTAGCTTTTTAAAATGTGGCCTCAACATCAAGGAGAACTGGTTCATGAACAGCATTATCTCCCAAAAGCTGAGTTATTTTGGACTTATCAAGCACCACAGTGGTCTGGAAAGAACGGTGATGGAGGGTGCCGTTTCAGGGGAAAAAAAAGCCCCGGCGGACCTCTGCGAAACTGCGTACAGAACATTTAAGATGCATTGGCTATGAAAGCACACAGGGCTGGTGAAAGACTTGCAGGCGTGCTGTGAAGAGAGTGACCTTCTGTAAAGGACATGCTGATTGATTTTGTGTGTGTATATGAAATGTTCAGTTTTCTGGTTCTGTCTGTGTGTATCTTTCCCATAAAAAATGCATGATAACCTTTATGTTGTGTGTCCTATATTACTACACATCCTAGCTTGATAGTTGTCCTACAAATGTCCAGTTCATGATATGTGTGTTGATTGTATGCTTCTGGTGCAAGTAATCAGTTTCTCTTTATGAATTAATTTCTTTCATGGCATCTCCGGAGCTCTCCATGGCAAAGTGGGCAAGCTGTTTGTCTCACGCCGTGAAGGTTATGGGTTTGTTTCATGAATGCAGTTTTGAGTTCAGTTTTTACTTAGTTGCCCTGGGTTCTTTGCTGCCGCTAAAGATTTCATGCTCTGTGCAGAGTATAACCGCCCTGCAGAGTCTAACCAGAGACATATTTGATAAAACACTGTGCAGTGAAGTGGATCATCTACACTTTATTGTTCTTCTGTGAAACCACATCTGTGCAGCTTTCACACTGTTATTATTTAAATTTACCAGTGCTGTTATATGTTCAGGCCACGCAGATACAGTGGCAAGTGTAGGATTCAGCTACGATGGCTCCATGGTAGCAACGGCTGATATGAAAGGTATCATTAAAGTATGGAGAGTGGATCAAGGAAAGGAAATTTGGTCATTTGAAGTGTCAGAAGTTGAGGTAAGTGTAATATTTAATAAATGCTTTTCTTTAGTTTTGTGGCATCTTAATTGCCAAATGTTAAATCAGTAATTCAGTCAGTTATGAAAAGCGGAATCGCACATGCAATACTGCATAAGTACACACCATTTCAAACGTAACTACATTTCTGTACAGTACCCTGTCTGGCTTTTTTTTTTTTACATTTTGCTACAGTGTTACCAGTTTTATTGTATAATGACCTGAAATTGTCTGTTAATTACAAACACTTTGCTTGTCTTTTCTGATTTTGCTTTCTCTGTGTTTTTAATGCGAGGAAGTTTTTCACTCTTCTTTCTGTTATAAGCCTGAACGTATTCAAAATGCAAAAATACAAACACTTGGAAATATAACTCAACATATTACACATATATATTGTTCAGTGTTGTTGTATATTTGACACTACTATGTAGCGCAGAAACAATGTATGTTTGTTTGTTTTAGTATCCAGAAGCCATGAGTTGTTAACCCTTAGGCTCGGTATTATGGATATCACAACCTTTCGACCTTGATTCCATTGTAAATACCGTAAAATTGGGAGAAATATGGCTTTTCTGCCTACCCCCGGGAGTGAACCCGGACCACAAGGAGTTCGTACCCCGGTTTAGCCAACTACGCTAGAGAGCCGGGCAGAAACAATGTATAAGCAGTTAGTTATAAAGTCAAATTGAGACCTTGTAGACATGGTTGTACAGAGAATAGTCTGCAAGATGAAATAGCTTGAACTGCAGTAGAGCTGTAAAAAAAAAGTATGAGTTAACAGTTTGGGAAAGAATTGGCCAGCTATACAGACGCATTTTAAGGGGAGGAGGGGGATGTCACAGCTTTAAAGCCTGCATCAGCAAACAAAACATACTTCTTTAGCTACATTACAGATCTACATTGTAGCTTGAAAACATGGCACCCTCTGGATGCTTAAATGCACAAAAATCAGTTTTATAATAATTATTATTATTATGCTTCTTCTTCTTTTCTTCCTCATAATAATAATCATTGTTATTATTACTCTCCTTCTTCTTCGTCTGCATCATCATTTTCATCTTCACCTTCGTCTTCTTCCTCATATCATCATCTTTTTTAACGCTATGAGCTTGTCTCAATTTTGCTTACAAATGATGTACTTCAGTTTTGCATGTTTTTGTACATTGTTTTGACAGTGGATCCAGTGGCATCATGCAGCACCAGTGCTTCTGGCAGGAACAAAGGATGGTCAGGTCTGGATGTGGAAGATTCCATCCGGAGAATGTAAAACATTTGCTGGTTATGGGCCCAGTGCAGTGTGTGGGCAAATATTGCCAGATGGTGGGTGATTGCATTTCTGTGTGCTAACTTTGTCTTAAGGAGGTAACTTATATGAAAGTTACGGCAGGTGTCAAGAGTTGTGTGATTTTCTTGTCCATGTGTGGCATCTACTTAGTGGCTAGGAAAAATGTGACAGCTGTCTTCACTCATCATGTTAGGTTAATGGATGGTGGATAGGAAGACTTTCAGTGTTTTTTTAAGTTGTTGCAAGTTTTTTGCTTCTGGCAATTATTAACCATTGCATAATTTATCCCATATGTTGGTTGACAGCCCAGAAACTACTGAGCCCTCCATCCCTCTCATACCAATAATTTTGGGGAAACAAAGCTAAGCAGGCTTCTTTAGCCATGCGTTTAAATTTTCGCTGAAATTATTTGTTTATACATTTCATATTATTTGAAATTCATTATCATATTTATTATTATCCTGCTCAGAGTAGGATGAGCCCTTTGAGCACACACTCCCTTCTCCATCCCATGCCTCGGAATTATGTGTGGTAGAGGTCTGTGAGTCATTCCCACCCTCCCCCCATGTCTCTTTGTCTGCGCACCTACCACACAGTAAATCTTTCAGTGCATTGATTTTTACCAACAGTATTCATTGTTGTTAATTCTTTATGGTCAGAACCCTTGTTTGAATGGCAGTTTTTTTTTTTTTTAAATGTAATTTTTGTTGTTGGTACTCAAAACAAAGTGTCTATTGCAGTAGCGCAGAAATGTATACCTTAAAAAAGTTGCTGGTACTGCGCGCCACCTGGTGAAGAAAAAAAAAAGCCTGGCACTTGACTGATTTGTTGAGTGTCGTGGCAATGCATGGTTGTCTGCTGGTCTGGAGGTCTTAGGTTGGAATCCACATTAAGCCAGAGTGTCTTGGAACAGGTTTCATCTTTGCTGACTACGGTGGGGGTGCGGGTTTAAATCCTCCCTCCTGATGCAAGTGAGAAACAGAGACAGCTGATTTTTGATGCAGAGAGCAGACAGTGTCCCTGAATACTCTGATACAGGCTCAAATTGGCTTGTGAAAGAAAGTGAGCCGCATGGATATCCCCAGAAGTGGGAAAAGGAAATTTAGATGCCTAGAGAACACTTAGACAGAGAAGATTACCCCTCCCGACAATTTCCCTTTCTGGTCTTTAAATTAAGCCCCACATCTAGAATAGGTAGACAGCGCTAACCTGTCACCATACACACATCTAGAAATACATTAAACTGTAACTATAGATGTAAATCGATAATTTTTATTAGAATAAAGTCAATATCGGGGGGTGGGGGGGTTAACCTGACTGGAATTGCTGGATTCAATAATTATATGCACACACTGAGTTGTATTTGCAGATATGAATCAGTACTGAATACAACTCAGCTGTTTATCAAACTTGAAAAGTAGCATTTTTGTTATTGATCTGCAGGAAAATTTGCCGGTGTTGGGTATGAGGATGGAATGGTAAAAATCTGGGATTTGAAAACAGCAGCAGCTGTACATACAATATCAGGTAGGAGTTTTTGTTTAGTGTGCTGTTTATTTTAATGGTAGCATTTGGTAATTAATGTTAGTTCTTCTGTGTTCTTCAAATCAGGGAAACGTTTGGGCTTGTGCCTTTGTAAGAGCACATCACAGTGACGTGTACACATGACATTCCATGTAGATCCACTTGGGGGAGGGGTGGGGTCACACACCCCTTATTAAACAAATTCATGTAATAAAAGTGTACTTTTTAGGGGTGCTCCTTCTTTTTAAATCAGAGTGCATCTGTCTGAGAGATCAGGAACCAGCAGTCTGCATATAAATAAGCTTGAACTGTAAAATGGATGTGCACTCAAAACTCAGGTTATGGAACAAGGCTAAAGTTCAGCAGTGGATAAACAACCAGAACTTTCTGCAGGAGCTTACAGCTGGTGAAGAAGAAGTTCCATGAAGAAAATTCAGTGCTTTTAGAAGTAACTAGATAAGTAATTGTTACTGGAACGGTTTATCGGATTTTGCACATATTTCTTTCCCTTTCTTTCTATATTCGATGAAAAAGTGCAAAGACATAATTTTGTCTTAGAAGCAATGATGAATCATCATCAGGTGCCCTGCCGACTGGCGTGGGCGATCATGCCTCTCCATAATCTGCGATCTCCTGCAGCATGTATCAGTTCGTGTGCCGGCACACCTCCATGCCATGCAACAAGACTGTCAAGCATCTTCTCTCGTTGTCTACCTCTATCTCTCCATCCACATCAATGATGAATACATTGTAATGATGAACACATTTCCATTCGTATGTTTAAATAGAAGAATGTGTGTGTATTCTTCAGGCTTCCACTATATAATCCCACACCCCAATATACATAATGCTAGTAGCTTTCACAGACATAATATTTTGTTCAGCCGTCGAGGATATAATTGGGTTATTTATGTCCATTGTATTTTCACTTGTATACGTTTGCTTTTTATTTAAATGATAAATATCTACATATATTGTTTATATATTAGGTCATGAAGGACACCAGTCATCTGTATATTGTATGGATGCTAGTAGCAATGGCTCGTTAATACTGACAGGATCAGAAGACATGACTGCAAAAGTCATTAATTCTTCAACCGGAAAGGTATGTTAGTCATGAATATTATGTTAAATGCACATTATAGTTTCTACGGGGAAGAGGAAAGTCTGAAAATTTGGATATGATGATGCACCAGCAGAAATACTTCACAAAATTTACTCATAGATAGCTATTCTTCTTCTTAACGTTCACTGGCTATAAACTCTGATGGAAAATTCTGGTTGTTCATCCAATTTAGGACTTTAGCCTTGTTGCAGAACTTGAGTTTTGCAGGTACATCAGTTTTACTGATCTGACATATATGTATACAGTCTGTTGGTTCTTCACCTGTCAGGCAGATGCCTCTGACTTTGAAGGAAACTCCTGTAATTAGTTGACTTTTATAGGGGTGAGGGGGGCAGAGGGTTATTCCCTTCCACCAAAACCAGTGGAGCCCTGGAACTCATGCGGGGAAACAGACATGTTACTCGGAATGCAGAGATTATTAGGCATGTATAGGTGAGAAGGGGGTATTGTGTCGGTTCTGTGGCTAGGTCGATGTGAACGCTTCGTACTGCCGGGGTACCGGGTTCGATCCCTGCTGCTGGCCATGCACCTTGCGTTGGTTTCGACAGTGGTATCAGGGGGCCGACCGCCCAGAAAGCAGTGGCAAACTACTGGATGTAAATTTGAATAGAGAAACTAAAAAACAGCCAGGGACTGCTGGGGTTGATTCTGCAACGTCCTGTACAGGATACGCAACTAAGCTTCGGGGGGTATTGTGGTTCATTTCTGTGTCTAATATTACCCATAAGGTTTCTTTTATTTAAGAGTTTTTGTGGTTCCAGATTAAAGATTTGTAGTATTTTTAGATTTGTGAGCTCACATGTTTTTGTTGTTGTTGTTGTTGTTGCAGGTGCTATCCACACTAAAGTGCCATGATTCTGGAGAGGAAGATAACTCTGTGGAGACTGTTGGATTCTCTCATACGTGAGTTATATTGTGTACACTAGTCTTACACTGATAGAGGCATAATATCATTGATCCTTCATCCACCTATTGTTTAATAGTGTGTGATTGTGAATTCTTGCTACACGAAACTTTTTAGAACACTGACATCCTACATAATCTGAGAATTGGCTCATAAACAGCATCCTGTTCCAGAAGCTTGTTGAACATGGTGGCCTGGAGAGAACGGTAATGGAGGGCACAGTCCCTGGAAAACGAGGCAGATGGCAACTCCCGTGAAGGTAGATACAAGACATTGAAGATGTGTTGGCGATGATAGCACGTAGTGCTAGAGAAAGAGTGACTTTCAGGCATGCTGCGATGAGAATGGCATTATGTTAATGACTTGCTGTGGATAATTCTCTAAACACTGGTGTTATTAATTGAACCTTGTCACTTTACCACTTTCATCACCTTCTCAGATGTTTCTTTAGTTGAATTTTTTTTTAAGTCACGCTTTTTGCCATTGACTGACACTTGGATTTGAAAACTTGATAGTTTACATGGACTCATTCTTTGTAAGATGAAATGCCTCTGTCTGATAGGCGCAAAAGCCAGATCTGTAAAATGGATGTGTATGTATAACTCAATTGCTGGAATCGAGACCAAAGTCCAGAAGAGGACAAACAACTGGAAATTTAGCTGGAGTTTACAGCTGGTGGAGTTAAATTGACTCTTTATAACTCTTAAGTGTAACTAAATTTGTCCCATGGTGTCTCTGTTCATCTCCTTCACTTCAGACCCAAGTATATATTGCTTTTAAGACCAGTTTCTTGGGATGTAAGGTGTTAAAAGTCACAGCTTTTTGGGACTGCTAGTGTCAGAGATGAGTGCATAAGAAGTCTCTCTCTCTCATATATCCCGTTACTTAGTCTGTTTACAATTTCAGCATTGCCATGTTAAATTTATTGTTCACCACAGTGTTGTGTCTTGTTCTTGAATGCTGAATTAGGAATCGACATTCATAGCACTTGGGATACCGCAGTGTTGTGTCCTGTTCTTGAATGCTAAATTGGGAATCGACATCATAGCACTTGGGACACCCTCACAAGCCCTTCATCCCCATCTTCAGTAGCAAGCAAAGAGTTCCAATTCTGATGGCACCAGTAACTGTCTGAATGTATAACGGTCTTGCCTTCCCCTTGAGTGCTGAGCTTCAGCTAGATCCCCTGGTAACTCCACGCAGCGCTATTCTCCTCAGACCGTAATGATATATCTGTACCTCCGCACTGTTCACTCACTCACAAAATGCCCTCACATTCATCATTTCACCAGCAGGTGGCACAGAACTGGCCAGTCTATCTGCCTGCTCAATTCCACACATACCGGCATTACATGGAAAATATTCAAAGGACGCTAATTGCCCAAAACCCCTGAAGTGTAAAAGAAGAGAAGTCCTCTTGGGAATCTGTATACTGCTGTGAGCATAGAGCTATCACTGCCAGGGATAGCAAGCTATCTCAAGCAAAGTATTTCTGAGTAATTCACATCTCTCATTAAAAAAAAAATAAAAAAAATTGTTTATGCAGCTTCAGAGAACCTGGAGAATTGGACAGATACCAACTGTTATAATACTTCTTTCTTCTTCAAAGTGAAAGCCATCTCTAAACTTAGATGGTGGAAAGTTCTGGCCTTGTTCCAGAACTTGAGTTTTGTGTGCACATCCATATTGCAGATCTGGCTTGCTTAGGCAGACTGTTGGTTTCTCACCTTTCTGGGGTATATATGCTCGGACTTTAAAGGAAATGCCCCTAAGTGGTCACCTTTTACAAATGCTTGTTAAAGGGGGACAGGGGGTCTTTTCTTTTTCCCGTTTGTTTACCAAATTGTGCTTTCAACATTGACTGCTAGAATTCCTCTTGGCCCCCTGCTAATTCTTCTTTGCACTCACTGGCTGTGAATTCTGGCAGAAGGTTCTGGTTTTTTATGCACTTTGGCGTTGTACCAGGACCTGTATTTTGCATCTACATTTGTTCAACTGGCTTATTTATGTGCCGTTCTTGTTCCCTGCCTCTCCAGGAAGATGTACTCTGACTTCAAGATAAAACCTAGGCAATTGCTTTGTCATTATTAACACATTTAAGATTCCTGAAATTGTGTCAGTCTGTAAAATCTGGTATCAACAATGCTTGCCTTAATTATATCACAAGTGTGTTGTATACTGATTCTGGTGTGTTTGCTGATTGTATTCAGGCATGACTATGCAGCAACAGGCACACTCACTGGGGATCTGGAAATTTGGGATCTCCCTACAAAATCAGTGAGGCATAAATGTGATCATCCGGTGAGCATTCTCTTTTTTTTTTTCTTATTGCCTTTTCCCAGGACAGCTCTTGTTGTATTTTAAGAAGTGAACTAGTAATATTAACCTTTTGTATTACCTCAGGTTCTTCTTTGTCCTGTTACACATTCCAGAAGGTTTAAATTTGTCAGTTTTTCATTTCAACTGGTTTTTTGGTCATTTTTAAGCAACACTGTAAAGTTCCTTTATATGGATTTTATTACGTTCATCCTTTGTCCATATTAGAATCGGATAGTCCCACAAATCGGGTGTCAAGTAAAGGACACTTTCCACATCTTCAAATGCGTTGGGCATATAGGGCTAGACCTTTATTTCATAGACCTATCGGCACTCAGTGGGTGATGTGGTCAACACCAATCAGACTGGGCACTTTTACTTCCCACGACTTTATACCTGGTTCCCATTTAAGGCTGGGTCGGCCTGGGTACTTCATGTATTTCTTTTAATGCAGACTAACTGGGTAGTATGTCTATTTTAAAATACAGTGATCAAAAACTGCCTGTCGCCCAAAAATAACAAAAAATAATACATAAATTGAAAATGTCACATACTTTGAATATCTAGGTTCCATCAGTGGAGAAACTGTTCAGCAGAGGTGAAAAGGAAGGATGGCCATAGCAATACAAAGATTAAACAGCATAACTAGTTTATGGTTGAGCACCAGCAAGGAAGTCAAAATATTGAGAGCATGCATCTTCCCTGTAGCAACAGACATATGTGAATCATGGATAATCCCGCTGTCCTTAAAGAAGAATGTAGCTGAAATACTATAGAAAGATTTTCAGGATAGCCTGGGCAAAGGAGAAACATAATGATAACATCCTGAAAGATCTGAACACCAAGAAAGATTGGCTAATAGACTGCATCTTGTCTCAGAAGCTGAAATATTTTGGCCATATCAAACGCCACGGCGGACTGGAACAAAATAAAAGCAGAAGGCTTAGTACCAGGAAGAAGTGGCCGGAGCCAGCCAACACGAAGATTAGCACAAGATATAGGAAGACTGTAATAAGAGCTGCGTTCTGCAAGGGATTTGCTGCATGGTGATGAATGAATTATGTAGTGAGTAAAATAAATAAAAGACCCATTTCCACACCTTTTAGGCAATGTGGGTATATAGGGCTAGACATGTATTTTACAGACCAGTGGCGCAAGATGGTTGATGTGGTCAATACGCCAGCCGCCTTTACTTTCCAGGACTGCATCCGGTACCCAGTCAAGGCTTGAATACCAAGTCTTTTTTTTTTCGGTTTCGCCAGGAAGGCGAACCCATGACCTTTGTAGGGGACATCTAGCCGCCACGCTTCGGCGACTCACGTATGGTATAGCGCTACACAACTTGTATTCTTTATATTACAAAAAAACACATATATATTTTTTTTAACACAATAAATAGACTAACTCTTTGAGTCCCAGGTGGTTAAGCATCACAGGCCCAAGGGGTAGTCAAGGAAGGCGTAAAATTGGCGCATCTTGCGTTCGTTGGGCTTCTAGGTAGGAATCTATAAACATATGACGCGTTCCTTGGGACTCAAAGAGTTAAGCTGAATTTGAAAGATCCATTTTCACAACTGTGGCACATCGGGCAGATGATGGTAAATTCATATTCTTATTTACCAAAAAACAATCAGCGAGTGGTGCGATAAGCATAACGCTAGCCACCTTTACCTCCTACGACTTTACCTGGCAAAAGTTTTAGGCTGGGCTGAAATTAAAACTTTTTTTTTTTTTAGTTCTTACTTGGTGCAGAATTGAACCCATAACTTTCGAACCTATCATCATGGCAGCTCCCAAATTGAATTGTGTGTATAACAATTGTTATTTTAGCCTGGGATATAACTTTAGCTCAAGACATTAAACAAATTGTGATTTGCCTCTTTGCTGTTTACAAACTGTTTTTGTATTTATCCACATGTCATTTCTTTAAAATAAACAGTTTGGCATCGTAAAACTGATGTGGTCACACACAAGCCCAGTATTCTATACTGCCTGTCTCGATGGTAACTTCAGACAGTTTGATTCTCGGAACGGCCAGCTAGTTCGAACTTGGCATGGGCATGCAGCAGCCATCTTGGATTTTGACTTGGCTAAGTACGTGTTTACAAATATGTTTTCTGTAGCAGTTTCTTCTTCTTCTGAAATTGAGATTGTTTGACTGAAATCATCATGATCGTCATCATTCATTTCTGTTTTTTTTTACAATAAGCACTGTAGAGGAGGAACAGTTTGTGATCCAAAGCTTTGTGCATAAGACTAGATTTTGTCATTCTTTGTTGATGTAGAATGTCTTTAATGTCATCAGTAAGTCTTCTTGTGGTGTCCATGTTTAATTTCAGGTAATTTTTAGATGTAGCGCTTGTGCTGGTATTGGTTGCAGCTGCATTCTGACGAGATGAGTGAATCATGTTGAATTAAGAATCAACATCACAGCACTCGGGACACTCACATAAGTGCTCAGTCCCCATTTACTGCGTGCACATATTTCTTGATTGTGCCAGGACTGTTTCTTTGCCAGTTTTTCAAACGGGACAGTGGGAGACATTTCATTTGATTTCCCCTGGCAGAGGAATGAAGCGAGTAAGGGGTGACCTGATTGCAGTGAACTTGAAACCTCGACTAAGACACTCTGAAGATTTGTAAGAAATGATTTAGATAGCATGAGTTGAGGGCATTTGTATAAGAAGTGAATCAGGGGGTGAGCATAAGATTGCCTTACTAATTCTTAGACTTCAGATTCAAAATCCAACCAATCCTGCACAAGTTTATGAAGGGCTTGGCCTCAGTTTAGAGCTTAGTCTACATTGGGAGATGACCTGGAGTGCTTGCTGAAGGATTAAGGATTCTGTCTTTCACACAGAAGAGGGAACCAAACATATGTCAAAGGGTGAATTCTAGAGGATTTCTCAACACTGCTTCTTTTGGTGGAAAGGGGGGGGGGGGGGGGGGCAGGCTGGTTGATTTCTACATTTGATCTAGCAATTACATATTTTTCATAATTATCAGTTTGTTTTCTTCCTACTTGTGCTAGCAGATTGTTGGATCAAACTTTTTACTTAACAAAAATTACTTTTGTTATGACATTTGTCATCTTTTAAACAATACTTTTCTCACCAGAAATGAAGGCATTGCTGTAACAGCTTCAGATGATTCTATTGCCAAGGTGTTCTCGCTGACAGAGCTGTCGAGTTAATTTTATTGTGTTAAGTTGCTGTACATTAATTTTAATTGCTTTTATTCTCCTACACTTTTGTACAAACCCCCACAGACACTTCTCCCAAATGTTAAAGCTTCATTTGACATGCTATTTTGCATTGCCTTAATGTTTTCACAAAACAGGTACTATGGTGAAATGATCACATTTTTCAAAGCAATTTGGCAGAATATGAATAATGGTATCTTAAGAGACAAACTTTCCTAAAGTTACATATTTGGTATGTACTTACACTTAATGGTGACAAGTGTGGGAAATATTAGCATGTGCTGTAAAAGAACCAGTTAATGTTATTTTTTAGGAATTAGGAGGGCAGTCTGCCTGCAGTTGCTGTGTTGAAAAGACTATTTATCACAGTGCTGTTTAAACACCCACATAACTTCTGTTGTCTTGTGTGTATATATAATGAACCTATGTACTGACTGATAAGTGCACATCTCTAACGCTTTCACTCCATAAATTAAAAGGATGTGGGAGGGGCATAAACCCCAGATTCCTGGAAAATCATTTTATGCAAGTCACTGATCAAATGAAATTCTTTTGGGTCATTCAGTTATTTATATGCACATTGAAAATTTTGTGTCAAATAAGAGAAGGGGGGTAATTAGTAAACATGAAAGGGATGAATTAAGTGCGGTAGACTTCCTTGTGCCCAGAAATGTATTTGATGCATCATACTTTAGCCCTGTTGCTGTTAAACTTTAATAAGCTAATGGCAAATTACAAATTAAATACTTTAATAAACCTTTCACTGGCAGCTGTTTTTGGTACATATAATTGTATCAAGTCCTTCTTAACACTTAATTAAGGTTATTGGGGCTGGCCAGTGCCGGTTTATCATCTTTTGGGGATTAGTATAGGATAGGGATCCTGAAATGTCAGCCTCTCAGGGCCAAATGCTTAGTGTCATTAACACTGGTTATGAGCTGAAGCGAATCGTGCTTCTCTGTCTAATCATTGATATAACACACCATATGGAGTTTCAAGTTTCAGGTTAAAAGTATTTGTACAGATTTAACAGTTGAGCAGATATAAGCAATTTCATTGATTTTTTGTTTTGTTTGGCCAAGAGCTGCTGTCACGGTTGTCATTCTTATAAGCACTTCATCATCAGAAGCCAGTGAAGTGTTCTAGTTACGATGGTGCCGGTAGCAGTTTGATTATATGTCCGTCTTGCCTTTCCTCTAAGTGTAGAGTGTCACTCAGATCACCTGGTTATTCCCAGCTGTACCATTTACTCTAAACTATAATGATCAATTTGTGGTTCTGGATTATTCACTTGCTCCCTTAGGGTCTTGACCATATCTAGCGTGTCATGCATAAATTCACCACCCATTAGTGCAGAACCGCGGCATCCGTGGCTAAGGCGTCGCTAGCCCGACTCGTAATTCTAATGTGCAGCGATCGAAACCCACAGCTGCCTGTGTGGATTTTTATCATGGTATGGGGCGTCGCAGGTCGACCCAGCCTAAAATGGGTACTCGAGTGGCTGTCCTGAGGAAGTAAAAATGGCCGGCGTAATGCTGACCACATTACCCACCTAGTGCTGATGGTCTGTAAAAATATAAGCCCATATGCTTGATACGCCTAAAAGGCGTGAAAAGTGATCTTTACTTTACTTATTAGTGCTGAACCAGCCAGTATGTATGCAGGTTATTTCCCAACACTACTGCATAACCCAGAGAAAATTCAAAAGAGCCCTATCTACCTGGGACCTCAGAAGTGATATGGATATAAGGTCACATTTCTGAAGTCTTGTTCAGATGGTGAGCACTTTGTGTTACTTACATTGAGGTATCCAATTCTCCTGTATAACTTGTAAGAATCAAGACAAGGAAGTGTCGAATACAATTTTTAGTGCTGCTGGTAGAAAGAGTTGTAAATTGTTGCATCATGAACAGAAAGATTGAATTAAAAACAGAAAAAGCATTATGTTTGTTAAATTCTTTATGGCTTGTGACTGCCAGGTGAGGTTCCATCTCGTCTTTGGAAAATGTTTCAACCTCTTTATCTTTTTTGTAACTAGAAATTCACGGATGTGTTTACATGGTCATTATCCTATTGTATGTGCTACCATCTTCTTCAGATATATAACCTGGCACATTGTGATCGTTTTCCTTTTCACTGAGCTATTTAAATTGAATTTCACAAAATCCTGATACCCATTAAATCTTCCCACCCAAAAAACCATCAACCTCTCTACACGAAAGCAACAGGCCATTGTTTCTAGATGTGACCTGGGTATAACAGAATCTTCATAAAGGTTGGTGAACCTATCATGTCAAGTAAAAGCAGTAAAGACAGCCTATTTCCTCCAACCACTGGTCTTATCAGAAATTAAATAGCTGAACTTGTTAAAATTCCCAGTGTGTTAGAATCTAGCTAGAAGCACTGCATGTACTAATGGAAAAAAGCTCTCTCCCTCAGTTTAGGGTGGAACATTTATACCAGCACCCTCCTTCCCCACTCTAGAAAATGGCATCAAGCGTTTTTTTTTAAAGCTAGTAAAATATATTTCTGCCATGAACCAGGGGTTCTAGGCACCTGGACAACAAATTCTCAAATTTCTATTTGTGGTAAGTAAAAGCGCAATTAGAATTCTTTCACCCTGTAACAATCGTTAAAAAAAAAGAAATCCTTATAATGTGCTGCAACTCCACCATAAGAAACTAAAAAAGGGCAGAAGAAATTTTGACAATTTCTATAAATATCCAGGGGGTCGAACCCGAAGATCACCAAGCAGACATAAAGTCGTCTTCCTCTCGTGAGTGAAGTCATATCCCTAAAATCGGGGGTCTTCATGGTGAAGTGGTCAGGCTGTTTGCCTCACGTTCTAAGGTCATGGGTTCGTTTCACAGCGGCGCCTTTTAGTTCACAGGTGCATTTTTAACGGAGATCTCTGGTGATTGTCGCCAGAGCTGCGGAGTTCGTGCTCTCAAGAGGTGACTAGCTATTCTCCACAGAGAGACCAAGCCACATGGGATGAAATCCAGTTCAATGATGTAGATTTTAACCTTTTATGTCACTAAAATTTTTAGTTCAACTGTCATCCTTTAGATGTTAACACTACAGACTGCTATCTTGAGAACTAAAGCTATTGTATAGGTGTAGTGGCTATCGCCCAGATACATCATGCCACAAAGTGCCAGACGAGCTAGGTCTCTGCATTTACAGGATAACAGGGTTAAGGATAATAAGTTTGGCAGCTGATACTATATATATTAATATTGCCATTAACTGAAAATCATGGTATATCAGCATGGGGAAAACAGCTGTGAGCTGCTTCCAGAATAGTATAAGAGTACAATGTCTAAACCTTTGAGCTGTGATCGCTC
>CAJHNH020003377.1:0-5000 GCA_905116865.2 Candidula unifasciata
CGCAATTTTATATTACTATATGGAAAATCTGGTTTTTAAAAAAAAAAAAAAAAACAAGAAAGAGAACCCGAGGGTTTTAACTGGAGATGGAAAGGGGGGTTTGGGGAAGAGAAAAGAGCCAAAAGGGGGAGGGAAAAAAAAGAAAGGAAGAAGAAGAGAAGACGAAAAAAAAGAAGAAGAAAAAGAAGAAAAGAAGAAGAAGAAGAAGACGAAGAAGAAAAGAAGAAGAAGAAAAAGAGAAGAAGAAGAAGGGAAAAGAAGAAGAAGAAAAAAAAGAAAGGGAAAAAGAAGAAGAAGAAGAAGAAAAGAAGAAGAAAAAAAGAAAAAGAAGAAAAAGGGGAAAAAGAAAGAAAAAAGGGAAGAAGAAAGAAGAAAAAAGAAGAGGAAAAAGAAAAAAAAAAGAAACAAGAGAAACAGAAGAAGAAAAAGAAGAAAAAAAGAAAAAGGGAAAAAGAAGAAGAAGAAGAAGAAGAAGAAAAAAGAAGAAGAAGAAGAAGAAGAAAGAAGAAGAAGAAAAAAAAGAAGAAGAAGAAGAAGAAAAAGAAAAGAAGAAGAAGAAGGGAAAAAGAAGAAAAGAAAAAGAAGAAAAAAGAAGAAGAAGAAGGAAAGGGAAAAAAAAAGAAGGGGGAAAAGAAGAAAGAAGAAAAAAGAAAAGAAAGAAGAAGAAGAAAGAAGAAGAAGAAGAAGGAAAAAGAAGAAGAAGAAAAAAGAAGAAGAAAAAGAAGAAGAAAAAGAAGAAGAAGAAAAATAAGAAGAAGAAAAAAAGAAGAAGAAGAAAGAAGAAAGAAGAAAGAAAAAAGAAAAGAAGAAAAAAAGAAAAAGGAAAAGAAATAAAGAAAAAAGAAGAAGAAAAGAAAAAAAAAGAAAAGAAAAAAAAGGGGAAAAGAAGAAGAAAAGAAAAAAAAAGAAAAAAAAAAAAGAAGAAGGAAAAAAAAAAAAAGAAGAAGAAAAAAGAAGAAATCAAAGAAAAGAAGAAGAAAACGGGAAAAAAAAGAAAAAGGGAAAAAGAAAAAAAAAAGAATAAAAAAGAAAGAAAAAAAAGAAAAAAAGAAGAAGGGGAAAAAAAAAAAAAAAAGAAGAAAAGAAAAGAAAAAAGAAGAAGAAAAGAAAAAAGAAAAGAAAAACAAGAAGAAAAGAAAAGAATAGAAGAAAAGAAAAGAAAAGAAAAGAAGAAGAAGAAAGAAGAAAAGAAGAAAAGGGAAAAGAAGAAGAAGAAAAAAAAAGAAAAAAAAGAAAAAAAAGAAGAAGAAAAAAAGAAGAAAAGAAGAATTAAAAAAGGAAAGGGGGAAAAGAAGAAGAAAAAAAAAACAACAATAAACAAAAACCACTTCTTAATGAAACGCTTCAAAAAGGCATTACAAAAGGCAAAAAAAGCTTAAACTACAATAAAAAAGGACTCAATTTTCAATACAATCATAAGAAAATTTGAAAGTTTTCCCTTTTAGACGCATATATACAAAAAAAAGACCGATTTAGTTTGGGCCCGCTAACGCTCTGAATTTTCATTAAGTATTTAAAATTTTCCCAATTTTTTCTTGTTTTTTTTTCCTTTTCCCATTTTCCCGCATCGGGTTTGCATTGGGGTTTCATTAAACAAAAAAAAGGACTTTTTTTTCTTTCCCTTACAATTTAAAGTTCCTTTTTTTTTTTTTTTTTTTTTTTGGCGCAACATCCCATTTTCTTTTTCACAGACATAATACCCCCCCCTTATATTTTCCTCCCTTTGTGCCTTAAACAACTTATGTATTTGTCGGTGTATAGACGCTCCTTTTGATCAAAATGCAATATCCGGCATACTTTCTAAGTTTGCGCCGTTTCCGTTGTTCATTATGCACAAAATTTCATGACTGGAGCCCCACCCCCCCAACACCTTTAGGGTTTTTTCCCCTTTGGTGGAGGTCCGAAATGTCGTTCTGATGACCTATTGTCATTTCTTCAGTATTTGTTTTCTTCGTCTGGAGTTTGAAACTCCTATTTAGGAATACAGCTTATTATCTTCTACCTTACCGAGGGCAACTATGAAGAACAAAGTTACACGTAAGCCTACCTTTGTATAAGACGCAGCCTAATTTGAAGGCTTAATTTGAGAACAAATATACACCGACAAATACAGTTATTAGCCCCCACCCTCCTCCCATCTCCAGAATTCATCCAATGTATTATATGAACATTTTAAAGCATCTTTTGATTTTCTGTGATATTATAAGTAAATGTAATGCTAAGATCAAGAGGGTTGAGTTTACTGCACCAGGTTGTGTCCCATATAGATTCGGTCGCTCAGCATAACTTCAACAGAGTCGCATAAAGCACGCACTCAGGATCTGCGGTGACGATACTCAATGCTCTACGTAGAAACTGCGCTCATGAACCAAAGGACACAGCAGAGAAATGAAACCACGACCTTTAGAGCGAGAAGCAAATGGCTTGACCACTACACCACAGAGATCCGCAAACATCTGCCGAAAGATGACTTGTGCTTTACTTGTGTTTTTCTTGTGTCTTAATGGTGTTTTAATTGTGTTTTACTGGTGTTTTAATTGTGTTTTACTGGTGTTTTAATTGTGTTTTACTGGTGTTTTAATTGTGTTTTACTGGTGTTTTAATGTGTTTTACTGGTGTTTTAATTGTGTTTACTGGTGTTTTAATTGTGTTTTACTGGTGTTTTAATTGTGTTTTACTGGTGCTTTAATTGTGTTTTACTGGTGTTTTAATTGTGTTTTAATTGTGTTTTACTGGTGCTTTAATTGTGTTTTACTGGTGTTTTAATTGTGTTTTACTGGTGTTTTAATTGTGTTTTACTGGTGTTTTAATTGTGTTTTACTGGTGTTTTAATTGTGTTTTGCTGGTGTTTTAATTGTGTTTTACTGGTGTTTCAATTGTGTTTTACTGGTGTTTTAATTGTGTTTTACTGGTATTTTAATTGTGTTTTACTGGTGTTTTAATTGTGTTTTAGTTGTGTTTTACAGGTGTTTTAATTGTGTTTTACTGGTGTTTTAATTGTGTTTTACTGGTGTTTTAATTGTGTTTTACTGGTGTTTTAATTGTGTTTTACTGGTGTTTTAATTGTGTTTTACTGTTGTTTTAATTGTGTTTTACTGGTGTTTTAATTGTGTTTTACTGGTGTTTTAATTGTGTTTTACTGATGTTTTAATTGTGTTTTACTGGTGTTTTAATTGTTTTTTACTGATGTTTTAATCGTGTTTTACTGGTGTTTTGTGTTTCTAGTATTTTAATAGTATTTTACAGATTGACGAAATTCTTTGATGTGTGAAGTAAGAAGAAACTGACTGACTCACTATCTACCCCACCAGGAAATCACACAAGCGATAAACACCCGATGACACAATGTGCCACCATGTGGATGAGAATCACTGTGGAGAGGTCCCAGAAACCGCGTTCAGCCACTAGGCCATATTTATGGCCTGGCTATATTGCGACACCTGGCAACAGCCAGAGAAGGGCTTCAAATAACAAAAAATGTCATCCTGAAAAAGGACGGCGAATAGTGCTTATTAGTAAGAAGAAACATTAAAAAAAAAAGAGTCAGTTTACACCTTTGGTGTATGGGACATAAGGTGCAATCACTATATTGTATTGACCAATCGATATCACGCTGGTCTCCTTCACTTGAAAGATCATAATTATTATCTTCGGACAGCGGGTCTAGAATCTAGTCCCTAATCTACCGCGTATAATCGGGTGTAGGTATGTATGCATTTGAATGTAGATGTTTTCCGCCCCCCCCCCCCCCCCTCCCCATTCACTCATGCTGGTGTATTCTGCTATATGAACAGAACATGCTTGGCAGATTTAAA
The DNA here is from genome assembly GCA_905116865.2 of Candidula unifasciata. Classification (NCBI taxonomy): domain Eukaryota; kingdom Metazoa; phylum Mollusca; class Gastropoda; order Stylommatophora; family Geomitridae; genus Candidula; species Candidula unifasciata. The sequence continues at coordinate 3,816 of CAJHNH020003377.1, forward strand.
CAAAATGCAATTGATGTGTGAAAGATAGGTGTCTGGAAGTGATGAATGTGTGACGGGCCTGTGTGACAACATTTATGATTTTTGAAAAATAAAATTTCCTTTTCTCCTCATTTGTTTGTCCCGTGATATTTGAAATAATCTTTGATTTTAAAAAAAAAAATGGTCTGAACAACTGTTTCAACATCATCATTTAACAGGTCCTTTTCAGAACATCAGCCTCATCATAGCCTCGCTCAAATAAACTCGGTTGCTCGATAGATCTCGTGACTTCTACCGCCTCCTTCCCATGGTGTCACTTTTATGGTGTGTCTATCTTCACGCCGATCGGTCCCCGACACTATTCCTTGATACCATACCTGTTGCTGTTTTTCTTTCCAGTCCGTCATTACGCTTGATATGGTCATGTGGTTTCCGGGTATGGCATCCGCCCCGAGTGTTGGAGGTCCAGGGTTCAATCCCCGGTGAAGGCTGGTATTTTTTCAAGTGGACTTTTAGTAATTCACCCTGGTCTCTGGGTAGTAAGACCAGACGGCTGTGTGTATTGTTACCCACTGAAAATATGGCTTGGCATTTGAAAATCGAAAAAGTAGGCTAACGGCGCTGCCCGGGAAAAATCTGGAGTTAAAAATCTACCTTAAGTATTTCAGGATCCTCGGTGCCGGTGCACTGCGCTGAGATTCTTCAGACTCAGCCTTAAGTTAGAAGTAGAAAGGAGCAGTTATAGATTACATCCATTTCTCATGATGTTGTAAAAGTAAAGTAGATTAAAGATTCCTTTTCACGCCATTCGGCGCATCGGGCATATGGGCAGAGCGTCCCATATTTTTACAGACCATCAGCACTCGTTGGGTAATGTGGTCAGCATTACGCCGGCTGTCTTTACTTTCCCAGGACAGCCCATCCTGGTACCCATTTTAGGATGGGTCGACCTGCGACGTCCCATACCACGACAAAAATCCACGCAGCCTGCAGTGGGTTTCGATCGTGGTATGTTGGCTTACGAGTCGGACTCGCAACGCCTTAGCCACGGACGCCGCTCATGATGTTGACCCATTAAATAAACATAATAAAGTCAAACATGGTCAAAAAATATTTTTTTTTTCAAATCAGGGTATTGTTTATAATCAAATAATCATAATAACGTCAAACATGGTTAAAAATATTTTTTTTAAAATCAGGGTATTG
>CAJHNH020003377.1:10000-71235 GCA_905116865.2 Candidula unifasciata
TTCTTTCTTTCTTTCTTTCTTTCTTTCATTTTTCTTTTTTTTTTGCTAATATTTCTTCTTCTTCTTCTTCTTCTTCTTCTTCTTCTTCTTCTTCTTCTTCTTCTTCTTCTTCTTCTTCTTCTTCTTCTTCTTCTTCTTCTTCTTCTTCTTCTTCTTCTTCTTCTTCTTCATCTTCTTCTCTCTTTATAAAGCGCTTAATACGTTGGGTAAGGTTTACAGCAACCCTGTGATATCTGCGCCCCTAGGACCAAAACATATCAACAAACCCCTAAATAGTCACCTTTCACGAACTAATTTGTCGAAAAACATTAAATCTATCGCCCTCCGTATCACTGATTCCAACCCCATCCCAACTCCACCCTCCTTTCCTTATCGCTAATTCCAACCCCATCCCAACCCCCCCCCCACCTTATCGCTAATTCCAACCCCATCCCACCCCCTCCTTATCGCTAATTCCAACCCCATCCCAACCCCCCCCCCCCCTTATCGCTAATTCCAACCCCATCCCAACCCCCCCCCCCTTATTACTAATTCCAACCCCATCCCAACTCCCCCCCCCCTCCTTATCGATAATTCCAACCCTATCCCAACTCCCCCCCCCCTCCTTATCACTAATTCCAACCCCATCCCAACTCCCCACCCCTCCTTATCACTAATTCCAACCCCATCCCAACTCCCCCCCCCTCCTTATCACTAATTCCAGCACCATCCCAACTCCCCCCCCCCTTCTTATCGCTAATTCCAGCCCCATCTCAACTCCCCCCCCCTCCTTATCACTAATTCCAACCCCATCCCAACTCCCCCCCTCCTTATCACTTATTCCAATTCCAACCCCATCCCAACTCCCCCCCCCCTCCTTATCACTAATTCCAACCCCATCCCAACTCCCCCCCCCCTCCTTATCACTAATTCCAGCCCCATCCTAACTCCCCCCCCTCCTCCTTATCACTAATTCCAGCACCATCCCAACTCCCCCCCCTCCTTATCACTAATTCCAGCACCATCCCAACTCCCCCCCCCTCCTTATCACTAATTCCAGCACCATCCCAACTCCCCCCTCCTCCTTATCACTAATTCCAGCACCATCCCAACCCCCCCCCCTCCTCCTTATCACTAATTCCAGCCCCATCCCAACTCCCCCCCCCCCCTCCTTATCACTAATTCCAGGCACCATCCCAACTCCCCCCCCCCCCTCCTTATCACTAATTCCAGCCCCATCCCAACTTCCCCCCCCCCCCTCCTTATCGCTAATTCCAGCCCCATCGCCCACTCCCCCCCCCCCCCCATCCAAGCCCACTCCCCCCCCCCCCCCCCCTCTTCTTATCACTAATTCCAACCCCATCCCAACTCCCCCCTCCCCCATTTTTCCCAATTGGAAGTCGGAACACATACGAGGTTTGGGAAATCCGATATATGGAGTAGAGGATGCAATGACAGTTATTTTTTCTTTTAATATATAAGGAATACATAGCAATTTTGTACCTGGAATGTGAAAATTACGGTCGTTCAATCCACCGTATCCAGAGTATCCACGAAAATATCCATACGGTAACGTTCTCATTATAGGAGGCATGGGCTTAATATCCATAGTCTCTCCAGTGTCATCAACAAAAGTGGTCTTCTCATCCGCTTCCGGTGTCAGAAACGTTGTCTCCTTCCCCTGGCTTCCTCTGATCTTGGAATCTGGACTGAGCTTCTGAACTGTTTCCGTTCGGACTTCTGTGTCAAAGGTTGTTTCGATCTTCTCCCCTGAACACGGTTGCACCACTGCGATATTGCAAGAGTTCTTGGAGATGTGTGACCCCAGCATCTTGACCCCCAGCCTTGGACATGACGTGCTAGGGGCTTCACTTGTGCTGTCTTTCGTTCCGTTTTTAGATGTTTCAGGCAACGTTATATCTCCTTTATTCAAGTTTCTCTTCTCACTGGGAATACTTTCTCTACTGAAATTATTATCGAAATTGTCAACGCTCTTTTCTGACGAGGATGCCCTGGAAGACCCTTGCTCTGGGTTGTACAAGGTGTTCAGCGTTTCCTCAAGTTTACTTACTCGAGCACTGAATGTTTTATTCCCGGGGCTTGGGGATGGAGATGTAGCCGTTGAGCTTCTATGGTGCAATATTCCTTCAATTTGTGTTGCCGTTTCTTTAGCTAGACCAGTCTGTTTCGGAGAAGCAGACTTGTGTATTATTGAGAGGTTGGTTTGGGTGTTACTGTCTGATTTGCCAGATTTTTGTTTTGAGGTAGATGCCGTGACATTTGACAGTGTTGGTTTGACTATGTTCACAGATGGACTGTGTCGTCCTACGCTTGGACTCATCAAAGTACCTTGCAGTTGGGTTTGACCGCTGTGGGACAAATAGAAAGGATGGGTATCCATGTTGATAATTGGTGATGACTGGGTTGTTCGATGCTTTACTGATGCCAAGGCACTGGCATCTCTGCTGCCTTGCTGTAGTTCTGCCATTTGCTGCCAATGTAAATGCTGGGCGTTCGGTCTGGGAGAAAGATTAGGGTTGATCTGAATACGAGTCGGCGTTGCGTAGCCCGGATTGTGAGCGTAAGGCTGAATATACCCTTGAGATAGGTCTTGTGAGTGATCTGCCATAAACTGAGCATGATGTCGAGGGGATGATTGCTGTGAATGTCCCTGGTGTTCCTGTTGCTGCTGCTGCTGCTGCTGATGCTGTTGAGTAAATGGGTAGGCGACTTGAGGGTAATGCTGATACTGCTGCTGTGACTTATGAAAGGCCTGCTGTTGTTGATGTTGTTGTTGATAATACTGATAAAGCTGTGCCTTGGAAGTAGCACTCACAGATTTTGCATCGCTCAAACCACTCAGATCCTTGTTCATGGACCTGTATTCTTTCTCAGATCTGGACGTTCGAGCTTTGTCTTCTTTGGGCAGCTTCCCAGACGATTTGCTAGAGCTTGGTTTCAGGTTACTGGTGGATGGCGTAGGAATAAGCGAAGTAGATGGCGATGATGGAATAGATGATGTTGCAGATGAAGCTGACTTTGAAGACTTCACAGAAGATGACTGAGCTTTTGGAATTGTAGCCGAACTGCTGATTTTCGAAGACTTTTTTGCAGATGCGGTTAGAGGGGACGATGAAGTCAGTTTATCCTCTGCCAGTCGATAATCATGTTTAGTACTAGTTTTTCTACTCTGAGTCGGAGAAGAATTTCTCTGTGATGTCAAAACTGGTGATAATGAAGAAACATAGGACCCACCGGTAGGCGGCCCTAACCCTACAGCGCTAGGGATAGGCGGTGGTTGATCAGAAATTGCATGTTCATCAGGGAAATCCTTTTTAGCACTGGATGACTTAACAGTGGATTTTTTACCTGACTTGTGGGCACTTTTTGAAGATAATGCAGTGGAACAGGTAGCTCCATGGGTGCTCTCTTCCAAGCACCCAGTCCCTTGATCTCCAGAGCTGGAACTCTGGTTGCTTGTGAAAGATGAAGACTTTGTTGTACCGCTACTGCTGGTTCTGGAATCAGTATCGCTTCGGGAACTTGTACTGGCAGTACTCGCGCTACTGCTTTTAGATGTGCTTTTCACGACTCCCTTATTCTTTTCTTTCTCCTTCTCCTTTTCCTTATCTTTCTCTTTAAAAAACTTAAATTTATCCAGCATGGAATTTTTGCTGTTGGAAGGCAGTTTGGAAGAAGTACTGCTCTTAGACGATGACGATGAACTGGTCGAGCAAGTACTGATTCTGTTTGATTGTCTATCGGCGAGGTTTTCGTGACGTAGACTTGGGGTCCTTCGTCCTGCAGAGGCTGGGAGAGCTGAATATGGGAGTGAAGAGGTGGGTGTATTTCGGGATCCACCACTGTTGGAACTATGGGATCTCAAGGGGATCAGTGATGGGGATCCTGAAAAAAATAAACATCAATAAGTAAGTTACAAATGTAATAATACAGCCACCGTAAACAAATGTAAACACTGTTTTTGAATAGAAACATAAAAATAGAAACTACATGGTCTGTGTTGTTGTGACTGACGTTGTGAAGAGGATATTTAGTTGTAGCTAGATAGCACACACACATACACACACAAAACGCTGACGTAGACTGTCTTCTGATAATGGTCATAGCAAAGAATGAATACACAAGTCATCTCTGTACTTAGTCGTGAGTCGAGGTACTAGCATCACTGGAGCTAGGTCGCAATATAACTCCTTCCTTCCTGTGCCAGTAGAAATCTCACACAATGTCCTACACTGTCGCATTTGAAAATATTGAAGCTTGTATACGCAAATTTTAAAAAAAAAATGCATCCTGCAGCAGTCAGATTGCCTACACTAACGGTTCAACGCCAGAATTGCAGCTCGCTGTTGGCGCAAACGATCAGTCATGAATGTCGGTATTAAACCCACAAATGTACACACCATTCTGAATATGATCTGCCACCTGACACTTAAATGCAGTAAAAAAAAAAAAAAAAAACATCCGGTCACGACAATAAAACACAAGCATTCCACATAAAATCCACAGCTCACAGTGACGCACCAAGCACTGAAACCAGTTGCTGGGCGCCGGGATTTTTTGACTTGCTGTCCAGAAATGGGGATTTTTCATCAGCAAAACCTAGCTGGAAATAAACACTTTTCAGAGCGTCAGTCAGCTATCAGCAATTCAGTCCAGAAGTCCCCTCTGTTATGTTTTAAAATACGTCTCTGAAAAACCAGCTGAATATATTTACCGTTATTCGTAATTCAATAGAAGGGGAACTGATAACGGAAATGTTAACCGAAGGGAACATACTGGAAAGTTGTTAGTTGTATAACAATGAACATACTGGAAAGTTGTTAGTTGTATAACATGTCTAGATAACAATAAAGAAAGAAAGAGGATGTCTCTTTTTAGCCCTTTTATATTAACGTTACTGGTATAACACGTTTTAAATAAAAGCTCATTTAGACAATAACAGACACATTCCATAGATCTTGGGTCTTACATAATTGAGAACCGCTGGTAATCAGTAAATTACAATGTGGTAATCATTTGCAGTGTTGCCACTTTAGATGTTTTACATCCAGATTTAGATGTTTTCCTTACATTTAGATGTTTAGATGGTAGATGTTTTTCCAAATGTTTTTCATTTGCAGTGAATTTATCAACTCTAACCTAAGAAACAGGATGAAATTTGACCTCTTAAATTCTATCTTGACAATACAATTCGATAAGAGTAGGAAAAGGCTGTTCCACTTATCAGCTCCCTGATTGGGTATTAAAAGCAACTGGAACAGCTAAAGCATACCCTAGTCATTTTTTATCTGAAGCTTCAACTTGATCATCCAAGCTAAGTTTATCCTGTGGATCTTGTGAGGCAGACTTCAGTAAAGATGAGGACATGATTCTATAGGGTAAGTTATATCAACTGCTCTGTAATTTGTGACTCTTTCAATTTGGATGTTTTTCTATATGTTTTTAGATATTTTTGACTCCGTTTTGGATGTTTTTGTCAAAGAAAAGGGGCTCATTTGTCGCTGGCATAAAGCAGGGTTTCCCAGTTGACTTACACCTATACCGATCTCTTAATAGTCGAACATCTGCCATAGACCACATACATTTTAATAGTCATTGCGAAAAGCGTATGATAAGTTAGCTGTCTGTCTGTCTGTCTGTCTGTTTGTCGATATTTGTTTGCAAGCACAGGCACCACTTTTATTCCATGCGGATGGACTAATGTCATCCCCACAACCCAACCCCGGTTACGCCCTATAGGCCAACCACTCCCTCCCTCCTTATACACTCAGTGTACGCTGTTGGCGTCAAACCCGTCCCTTTTTTTGCCCCTACCTGCGCGTTGGAGGTATATAGGCTGACCGTCATTCCATTGAACGAAGTTTTTTCGCCAGGGACACTAGATGAGTATCATTTATTCTATACATAAGAGTCCTATGTAGTCACTTCATAGTTAGAGCCTATTTGTGTATGTGTACTGTGTTGTCCTTTATGTGCTGATGAAGGCTAATCGCCGCAACGTCCTTTGTTTGTTTATTATGATTGATTTTGTAAAGCTAACATAAACTAATTGTTGTTTCTTACCAACTTTTTCTCTTCCCTATAATTTTCTACTCCTTATAAAAACCTATGATAAGTTATTGATGTTCCAATGGAATTACAAGCTATCTTGTAACGTTTAAGAGATTTCACAGACCTCTTGAATGTGTGGCCCACGGACCATCACATGGGGAAGACTAGCCTAAAAGAACCCCACAGAGACGTATGTATTCTGCCTATCAACTCGTCAGAAGTCAACCAGCTCATTGTGTTTGGTACAAGGCTTTCAAAGACAGAACTGTTCAAATCAGCTTTCCAGTGTGGGTTCCACGTCCTTATTTTCGAGCAGCAAAAATTACTAGAACTACGAAATCAACAACCCATCAACACTGGGCACCAAATTACTTCGTAATTATTTAGCATTGGGCCATACATTTAAGAGGTCCGTGAAATCCCCTTAATCAGTGTTTCTCAAACATTTCTTAGTCGCGGTGCTTTTTTTTTTTTTTTTTTTTCAGTTTAAATGTTTAAACGGCGTCCTAACCTAAGTAAAAGTATGACTAATCATTTGTGAAAAAATTAAAAATAAAATTTAAAAACTCTGCATCTTCGAATATTTCGCAGCCTTCCTGTGAGGAGGTCGCAGCTCCCCGGGGCGCCGCGGCGCACATTTTAAGAATCACTTTCCTAAACGTTACAAGACGACCTATAACTCTAATACAACTGTGCCCGATAGTAGCTATACGGCTGAGCGGGGTTTTGAGATGTGTACTTTGATTTTACAGAGGGAGATTGCAGACGGAGACGGTAAATCCTACTGACTACAACCCTAGAGGGTAAAACAAAACAAAAACTATTTTTAAAAACGTACCACGGCTGTCTAACACGCATTTCACAAAGACAATTAATTAGGGATTTGCTGAAAACTATGTTTGATAGAAAAGCCAACACAACAAAGTCTAGCTGTATACACACCGTACCAGCCACACAATTACAAGCGAGCGCACAAGAAACTGGCAGATAGAAAAGGAGGAGGAGAAGAAGAAGGAGAAGAAGAAGGAAAAGAAGAAGGGAAATCTGGTCAGCAGCCAACCAGTCCTATTTCTGCTACAGCGATCAACAGCAACCTGTTTAGCAGACGCAGTGACGTACACATTTCCCGCCCTGTTCAAATCTACTTCACCAGCCATCATTCCCCAGCAGACAGCCATTAGCGGATTTCATTTTGGCTCCAGATCTAAACTTTATCCAGCCCCAGCCCCCCCCCCCCTCCTCTTCCCTCCCCTAATCGATACAAGACTGTCACTTTGCTATCGATCTGTGGCCTTATATTCTTATGTGTAACCTCTTGTTTTTATGATACGATGTGATCTGATTATCAATAAATAAACAAGGTGTGATTTCGTCATAAGGAAGTCAAAAATGATGGTAGCTCATAACTTTTACATCAGTATTATGTATAGTAAGAACAGGGGTGCCGACAAAAGTCAACACAGAAGGACAATTGCAGACATGCCTGTCGGGGGTAGGCAATACGTCTAGGCACTAGTTTTCCAGTATACCGGAGTAAGTATCTATAAATGAGAGCTTTGGTAAATATAAAACATTGAGAGGTCTCTAGGAGTAAAATGGGGGGGGGGGGGGGGGGGAAGCTGTTCCCGAATAAGCATGTCGTAAAAGGCATATGATTAGGGTTTTCCCCGGGAAAAACGGACTGCGTCTGTTTAAAAGTTGAGAAAAAAAAACTAGTCCGCGTAAAAGCAAGACAGATATGTAAATCGGATGTGCACACAAAACTGTAGTTCTGGAGCAAGACTAAAGTCCAGACATGCTAAGCCATTCAACAGTAAAAATAAGAAGAAAAAGAAGAAGAAGAAGAAGAAGAAGAAGAAGAGAAGAAGAAGAAGAGAAGAAGAAGAAAGAAGAAGAAGAAGAAGAAGAAGAAGAAGAAGAAGAGAAGAAGAAGAAGAAGAAGAAGAAGAAGAAGAAGAAAAGAAGAAAGAAGAAGAAGAAGAAGAAGAAGAAGAAGAAGAAGAAGAAGAAAGAAGGGAGAAGAAGAAAAAGGAGAAGAGAAGAAGAAGAAGAAGAAGAAGAAGAAGAAGAAGAAGAAGGAAGAAGAAGAAGAAGAGAAGAAGAAGAAGAAGAAGAAGAAGAAGAAGAAGAAGAAGAAGAAGAGAAGAAGAAGAAGAAGATAAGAAGAAGAAGAAAGAAGAAGAAGAAGAAGAAGAAGAAGAAGAAGAAGAAGAAGAGGAAGAAGAAGAAGAAGAAGAAGAAGAAAAGAAGAAGAAGAAGAAGAGATAGAAGAAGACGAAGAAGAAGAAGAAGAAGAAAGAAGACGAAGAAGAAGAAGAAGAAGCAAGAGAAGAAGAAGAAGAAGAAGAAGAAGAAGAAAGAAGAAGAAGAAGAAGAAGAAGAGAGAAGAAGAAGAAGAAGAAGAAGAAGAAGAAGAAGAAGTAAGAAGAAGAAGAAGAAGAAGAAGAAGAAAAGAAGAGGAAGAAGAAGAAGAAGAAGAAGTAAAGAAGAAGAAGAAGAAGAAGAAGAAGAAGAAGAAGAAGAAGAAGAAGAAGAAGAAGAGGAAGAAGAAGAAGAAGAAGAAGAAGAAGAAGAAGAAGAAGAAGAAGAAGAAGAAGAAGAAGAAGAAGAAGAAGAAGAAGAAGAGAAGAAGAGGAAGAAGAAGAAGAAGAAGAAGAAGAAGAAGAAGAAGAAGAAGAAGAAGAAAAAGAAGAAGAAGAAAGAAGAAGAAGAAGAGAAGAAGAAGAAGAAGAAGAAGAAAGAAGAAGAAGAAGAAAAGAAGAAGAAGAAAAAGAAGAAGAAGAAAGAAGAAGAAGAAGAAGAAGAAGAGAAGAAGAAGAAGAAGAAGAAGAAGAAGAAGAAGAAGAAGAAGAAGAAGAGAAGAAGAAGAAGAAGAAGAAGAAGAAGAAGAAGAAGAAGAAGAGAAGAAGAAGAAGAAGAAGAAGAAGAAGAAGAAGAAGAAGAAAGGAAGAAGAAGAAGAAAAAGAAGAAGAAGAAGAAGAAGAGAGAAGAAGAAGAAGAAGAAGAAGAAGAAGAAGAAGAAGAAGAAGAAGAAGAAGAAGAAGAAGAAGAAGAAGAAGAAGAAGAAGAAGAAGAAGAAAAAGAAGAAGAAGAAGAAGAAGAAGAAGAAGAAGAAGAAGAAGAAGAAGAAGAAGAAGAAGAAGAAGGAAACGTAAAAAAATAGGGAAGTGTGTGTGGGGAGGTGGAAAAAAGGGGGGGGGGGAGGAACTAAGTACCGGAAGTGTGCCCTAGGATATTTACATTTCTGAAGGCAAGTAGCCAAAGTTTTTTTATGTGGGTGAAAAATAATAATAATAATTATTATATTTTTTTTTTTAAATTTGGTGACGATCAATATAATATTAAATGTGTTACAATATCAGGGAAAAAAAAAAACTAATGCTAACAACATGGTTATTTGGACCACTAAACATTTACAGAAGCGTCGTAAAATGTGGACGGAAAAGGGAAAAGGTGTGGGGGAAGGGAGGGGGGGGGGGGGGGAGGGTTAATTTCAAGAGGCGGAGATGTAAAATTCAGGCACTACTAAGAAGGTAACCATACAAAGCTTCCTAATTAAATAATGACAGCAGATGATCATACTATTGAATGTTATCAAGAACGCTTTTCCTAGTTTGAAACAGAATTAAATGTTTGTCCGTAAATCAACTGTGTTGCATACGTAGGGACGAAACTTGAACTAATTAAACAAATGGCCAGTTACTTGGCTTCTCTGACGCAGCAGCGTTAGTTTTTCAGATCAAAGGTGAACTGTGCCTGTTTGGATGACATTTTTTGTCTCATAAATGGCGTTTTTGTTTTGCCCATAATAAAATTTTTGTTTTTATTTGATTATCAGACTGTTAATAAGCATGTCATTTGCATGTCTTGATGTTTATCAGATAAATTATTCCTCCCGACACGTGTATTGACAAATCAGCACTCTATGGTTGGTGTTATAATCTATTGCGTCCAGTCTGGACTGAATCGACATAAACTATTGTGTTTGTTTGTTTGTTTGTTTGTTTGTTTTAGTATCCAAAAGCCATGAGTTGTTAACCCTTAGGCTCGGTATTATGGTTATCGCAGCCTTTCGGCCTTGATTCCATGATAAATACCGTAAATCTGGTAGAAATGTGGCTTTTCTGCCTACTACCCCTGGGAATGAACCCGGTCAACAAGGAGTTCGTTACCCGGTCACCGCGCAATCCAGTTTAGCCAACTACGCTAGAGAGCCGGGCGACATAAACTATAAAATGACCGCTGTAAAAATCCACCTTAGTGCGAATTGAACCGACATCCATAGGGCAGTAATAGAAGTCTACTAACCTCTGAGTTTCTACGGGTTTCACTATCTGTACAATTGTGTCAGTAAATTAATCAATTAAGTGCCGTCTCCACAATAAAAGTTGACTGCCATGGATGTCGAACATTTCCTGTGTTGTGCCGGTGGTGTACACTCTCCCAGAGACTGTCGTTCATATTTTTCCTACTGCTATCGCTGTCTGTCACCTACTTACTTGTCTTTACATTTTCCCTTCTGTATCATTGTTCTTTGGTCAGGTCATGGGTAACGTGTCTACAATATCATGCACTGAAAGGTGGCATCCCACTAATATTTTGTGATGAAAAGGGGACATCAACAGTAATAAATTTTGAGCTGAAAATGGGACAACTCAAGCAAATCAGTTAGGTCTTATCTTTTTGTTATATTGTTTTTCTCTTCTTCATCCTCTTTCTCTTGTTTTACTTCATGCTAACCCTTCATCATATTCATTTTTATCATTTTTCTTTCTCTTCTTCTTCTTCTTCTTCTTCTTCTTCTTCTTCTTCTTCTTCTTCTTCTTCTTCTTCTTCTTCTTCTTCTTCTTCTTCTTCTTCTTCTGCTGCTGCTGCTGCTGCTGCTGCTGCTGCTGCTGCTGCTGCTGCTGCTGCTGCTGCTGCTGCTTCTTCTTCTTCTTCTTCTTCTTCTTCTTCTTCTTCTTCTTCTTCTTCTTCTTCTTCTTCTTCTTCTTCTTCTTCTTCTTCTTTTCTTCTTCTTCTTCTTCTTCTTCTTCTTCTTCTTCTTCTTCTTCTTCTTCTTCTTCTTCTTCTTCTTCTTCTCTTCTTCTTTCTTCTTCTTCTTCTTCTTCTTCTTCTTCTTCTTCTTCTTCTTCTTCTTCTCTCTTCTTCTTCTTCTTCTTCTTCTTCTTCTTCTTCTTCTTCTTCTTCTTCTTCTTCTTCTTCTTCTTCTTCTTCTAATTCTTTCTTCCTCTTCTTCACCTTCTTCTTCTTCTTCTTCTTCTTCTTCTTCTTCTTCTTCTTCTTCTTCTTCTTCTTCTTCTTCTTCTTCTTCTTCTTCTTCTTTCTTCTTCTTCTTCTTTCTTCTTCTTCTTCTTCTTTCTTCTTCTTCTTCTTCTTTCTTCTTCTTCTTCTTCTTCTTCTTCTTCTTCTTCTTCTTCTTCTTCTTCTTCTTCTTCTTCTTCTTCTTCTTCTTTTCTTTTTCTTTTTCTTCTTCTTCTTCTTCTTTTTCTTCTCATACTACTATTTGTTCTTCTTTTTCTTATTCTTATTTTTCTACTTTTGCATGCGCCCTTTAAAATGTGGTTTGCACGTTGTTGTTTTTTTAAACACCCAGGCTGCGATATTTACACTTCGTAATCCAAAACAGAGATACGCCTTTGCCCCACATATGGAGCCCCGAAACCCACACAGAGAGTTACGCCTTTGCTCCAGATACGGAGTCCCAGAACCCACACTTAGAGTTACGTCTTTGCCCCACGTACGGAGCCCCGAAATCCACACAGAGAGCTATGTCTTCGCCCCACATACGGAGAACCTGAAACCCACACAGAGAGTAACGTCTTTGCCCCACATACGGAGCCCTGAAACCCACACAGAGATTTATGTCTTTGGCCCACATGTGCAGCCCCGAAATCCACACAGAGATTTATGTCTTTGGCCCACATATGGAGCCCCGAAACCCACACAGAGAGTTATATCTTTGCCCCACATACGGAGTCCCAGAACCCAACACAGAGAGTTACGTCTTTGCCCCACATTTGATGCCCCGAAACCCAAACAGAGAGTTACGTCTTTGCCCCACATACGGAGTCCCAGAACCCACACAGAGAGTTACGTCTTTGCCCCACATTTGATGCCCCGAAACCCACACAGAGAGTTACGTCTTTGCCCCACATACGGAATCCCGAAACACACACACAGAGTTACGTCTTTGCCCCACATACGGAGCCCCGAAACCCACACAGAGAGTAACGTCTTTGCCTCACATACGGAGCCCCGAAACCCACACAGAGAGTTACGTCTTTGTCCCACATATGTAGCCCCTGAAACCCACACAGAGAGTTATGTCTTTAGCCCACATATGGAGCCCCGAGACCCACACAGAGAGTTATGTCTTTAGCCCACATATGGAGCCCCTGAAACCCACACAGAGAGTTATGTCTTTTCCCCACATATGGAGCCCCTGAAACCCACACAGAGAGTTATGTCTTTTCCCCACATATGGAGCCCCTGAAACCCACACAGAGAGTTATGTCTTTTCCCCACATATAGAGCCCCTGAAACCCACACAGAGAGTTATGTCTTTTCCCCACATATGGAGCCCCTGAAACCCACACAGAGAGTTATGTCTTTGGCCCACATATGGAGCCCCGAGACCCACACAGAGAGTTATGTCTTTGGCCCACATATGGAGCCCCGAGACCCACACAGAGAGCTATGTCTTCGCCCCACATACGGAGCCCCTGAAACCCACACAGAGAGTAACGTCTTTGCCCCACATACGGAGCCCTGAAACCCACACAGAGATTTATGTCTTTGACCCACATGTGCAGCCCCGAAATCCACACAGAAATTTATGTCTTTGGCCCACATATGGAGCTCCGAAACCCACACAGAGAGTTTATTTCTTTGCCCCACATATGGAGCCCCGAAACCAACACAGGGAGTTATGTCTTTGGCCCACATATGGAGCCCCGAAACCCACACAGAGAGTTACGTCTTTGCCCCACATACGGAGTCCCAGAACCCACACAGAGAGTTACGTCTTTGCCCCACATTTGATGCCCCGAAACCCACACAGAGAGTTACGTCTTTGCCCCACATACGGAACCCCGAAACACACACACAGAGTTACGTCTTTGCCCCACATACGGAGCCCCGAAACCCACACAGAGAGTTACGTCTTTGTTCCACATTTGGAGCCCCTGAAACCCACACAGAGAGTTATGTCTTTAGCCCACATATGGAGCCCCGAAACCCACACAGAGAGTTATGTCTTTAGCCCACATATGGAGCCCATGAAACCCACACAGAGAGTTATGTCTTTTCCCCACATACGGAGCCCCGAAACCCACACAGAGAGTTACGTCTTTGTCCCACATATGGAGCCCCTGAAACCCACACAGAGAGTTATGTCTTTGGCCCACATATGGAGCCCCGAGACCCACACAGAGAGTTATGTCTTTGGCCCACATATGGAGCCTCGAAACCCACACAGAGAGTTATGTCTTCGGCCCACATATGGAGCCTCGAAACCCACACAGAGAGTTATGTCTTCGGCCCACATATGGAGCCTCGAAACCCACACAGAGAGTTATGTCTTTGGCCCACATATGGAGCCTCGAAACCCACACAGAGAGTTATGTCTTTGGCCCAAATATGGAGCCCCGAAACCCACACAGAGAGGAACGTCTTTGGCCCACATATTGAGCCTCGAAACCCACACGAAGAATTATGTCTTTGGCCCACATATGGAGCCCCGAAACCCACACAGAGAGTTATGTCTTTGGCCCACATATGGAGCCTCGAAACCCACACAGAGAGTTTTGTCTTTGGCCCACATATGGAGCCCCGAAACCCACACAGAGAGTTATGTCTTTGCCCCACATACGGAGCCCCAGAACCCACACATAGAGTTATGTCTTTTAATTGGGACGAAATATGTCTTTGTACAGGGAGCAGAAAACGAATACAGACCAATGAGCAAATGCAAGTAGCAGAATACCACCACAAGCGCCACAAATCAGTATAACGGCTACACGTTCGAGCATACCTGTCCCAGGTGATAATGACTAAGCAACAGTTGGGAAACAGTTAGGGGTGGTCTTGGGGGAAAGGAGGAGAACTTTCATTCTTTAGAATCGCCCTTGAGAAGTGTTAAAGGTTAAATGTTAGCTAGCGTGTATGCACTTGTACCTTTGTTCTCATAGTTTACTCAATGTTTATCTATTTCTATGCCTGTTGTCTTATTTATTTAAAATTTGTTCACTTTTACTTTCTTATTCCTAGTTTTTCATTGTATATCCACAGCTATAATTGTTTATCAACGTATATCCACTTTCACCTTTGTTCTGAAAGGGTGTCCGTGTTCATCATTTTCTACCTTTGTGTGCTTAGTTAACATTTATTCATTTCCTGTGTTGTTCTCATAGTTAATTATAAATAATTTAAAAGCTAATGAATTGTGTTATTCAGTTTCACGTGAAAAGGAAAAGGAGGAGGAGGAGGAGGAGGAGCAGGAGGAGGAAGAAGAAGAAGAAGAAGAAGAAGAAGAAGAAGAAGAAGAAGAAGAAGAAGAAGAAGAAGAAGAAGAAGAAGAAGAAGAAGAAGAAGAAGAAGAAGAAGAAGAAGAAGAAGAAGAAGAAGAAGAAGAAGAAGAAGAAGAAGAAGAAGAAGAAGAAAAAGAAGAAGCAAAGAAGAAGAAAAAAGAAGAAAGAAGAAGTAAGAAGAAGAAGAAGAAGAAGAAGAAGAAGAAGAAGAAGAAGAAGAAGAAGAAGAAGAAGAGAAGAAGAAGAAGAAGAAGAAGAAGAAGAAGAAGAAGAAGAAGAAGAAGAAAGAAGAAGAAGAAGAAGAAGAAGAAGAAGAAGAAGAAGAAGAAGAGAAGAAGAAGAAGAAGAAGAAGAAGAAGAAGACCGAAGAAGAAGAAGAAGCAAAAGAAGAAGAATAAGAACAAGAAGAAGAAGAAGAGAAGAAGAAGAAGAAGAAGAAGAAGAAGAAAAGAAGAATAAGAAGAAGAAGAAAGAAGAAGATCGAAGAAGAAGAAGAAGAGAAGTAAGAAGAAGAAGAAGAAGAAGAAGAAGAAGAAGAAGAAGAAGAAGAAGAAGAGAAGAAGTAAGAAGAAGACTCAGAAGAAAGAAGAAGAAGAAGAAGAAGAAGCTAGAAGAAGAAGAAGAAAGAAGCAGAAGAAGAAGAAGAGAAAGAAGAAAAGAAGAAGATAAGTAGAAGAAGAAGAAGAAGAAGAGAAGAAGAAGAAGAAGACAGAAGAAGAAGAAAGAAGAAGATAGAAGAAGAAGAAGAAGAAGAATAATAAGAAGAAGAAGAATAAGAAGAAGAAGAAAAGAAGAAGAAGAAGAAATAAGAAGCAGAAGCAGAAGCTCAGAAGCAGAAGCAGAAGAAGAAGAATAAGAAGAAGAATAAGAAGAAGAAAAAGAACAAGAAGAAGAACAAGAAGAAGAAGAAGAAGAAAAGAAGAAGAAGAAGAAGAAGAAGAAGAAGAAGAAGAAGAAGAGAAGAAGAAGAAGAAGAATAAGAAGAAGAAGAAGAAGAAGAAGAAGAAGAAGAAGAAAGAAGAAGAAGGAAAAGAAGAAGAAGAAAAGAAGAAGAAAGAAGAAGAAGAAGAAGAAGAAGAAGAAGAGAAGAAGAAGAAGAAGAAGAAGAAGAAGAAGAAGAATGGAAAAAAGAAAAAAAAACGGGAAGAAGAAGAAGAAATAGGAAGAAGAAGAAGTAACGTAATGAATTCTTTATATCAGTGGCGCTTCGGGCAAATGCCTCATGACAACATCTTGCAAAGGACAAATCGGCACCTAATGGGCGAGACTGGTAGCATCACAGGGTTAAGTTTACTACCTAGGATATTATCTGCTACCAATTTGAGGTAGGGTCGACCTGCAATGTAAGGCCATTTTTGTAAGAAAAGAAAACAAACAGCCTCAATGCGTATTCGAACCTAAGATCATTGGACCGTAACGAGTACACCACTGTAGCTCTTTCTTTTCTATGTAAAATACATTTTGTGCATTCGTGTAGTTTATAAGTAAATAGTGCGTTTTGTGGTGCAGATATTATTGAAAACAAAATGCGCCAAAGAAAATAGTTTTGAAAACCACCCGCCACCCCCACCGCCTTTTTCTTAAAAGAAAAGAATGTAAAATGAATTCAGTCAATTAATTATCATCGCTTCCAGAGGCACATAAGGCAGGGGCCAACTGTCGCCACTAAGTTCGATCTGAGCCATTCTCTCTATCTCCTGTTTTGTCCCTCGCCTAGCCTTGCGTTCAACCTCAAAGTTCACTTCCAAGTGCTTCTTGACCTGCCTCTTTCTCGCTGGTGAACATATGGGGGTGACTGTAGTCAAGCTAATACAAGGAATTCAAGTGAAATTCGACTAAAAAGCATTACCAAATGGGGAAGCAGAAAAAACGTGCACAAAACAATTTACAAATAACGTAACGTTTCGACTAGCAGCCTTTGTCAGACATGAAGTGAACTACATACAGGTAACAACGAGGGGAGGAGAGTACACACATCTCTAACGGGTGATGGAGCGAACTTTAAAAAAAATGTGATGTGAAATGAATGAAAATAAAATAAAAGTAAAAGATGGCTAAAAAATTTAGTCGCAAAAAACAAAACGTATAATTGTTGGTTTATAATATAATAGTGGGAATACAAGAAACACAAATGCTCATGATACATAACTGATACTGATAAGAGATAGAGTAAAGTAATAATACGAAATAAAATAAAAGAAAAGAAAAGAATTAACATTTAAAATGTGATAAGAGTAAAACTGTTTAGATAAAGGTATGTTGGATATTGATACCACCTGGACTGACAACGCCTAGGCTGTGGGTGAGGCTATTTTCCAAATCGAGGCTCGTAGTTTGATTGCCAGAGCAAAATGTTAATGCTGTGACAGATATATCAACTTTACCTTTGTTGATAGAGCTGATAAAATGAAGAGGAATTGGTTAAAGTGTCTTTTTGTCAATATCAGAGAGGTGTTTCCGGAAACGATCAGCTAGCTTTCTGACAGTTTTACCAATGTATGCCTTCCTGCATCGTTTATTGTCCCTGTGGTTTGCATTGCATTGAATGTCTTGGCCGTCTCTCTCTCTCTCTCTCTCTCTCTCTCTCTCTCTCTCTCTCTCTCTCTCTCTCTCTCTCTCTCTCTCTCCCTCCCTCTCCCTCCATCCCTCTCTCTCTCTCTTCATTTTGAAGATGTGTCCAATCAACCTTAATATTCATTTTTTTTAAATTTCATTTCTAAATTTACATCTTCCAAGTCTGTCATTTACTGTATGTAATCTAGAATCGATGATTTTTTTATTCCCATGTAAACCCCATCAATCTTCTGAGAAGTCTTGCCTCAAAACCTCTAAATATGATCTCTATCTTTCGGTTTTCCAAGTTTCTGCTCCATAGAGAAGAACTGTCCTAACGCATGTTTTATATATCCTGAGTTTAGTTTTGGTGCTGTACATGTCTGATCTCCAGATATTCTGACGTCTGTTGAAAGCAGCATTTGCCTTTGCAATTCTCTGTTTGATTTCGAACACTACATTTCCATCCGAGGAGATATTGCTTTCTAGGTAAATGACGTCAATTACTGATTCCAAACCTATATTGGCTATTGCTATAGGTCTTTCACTTTTGGGGTTTATCTCTAGCAGTTTTGTTTTATTGATATTGATTGCTATTTCTGTGATCTTATCTATCTTTTGTTGCAGATGTTCTTTACTTTGACTGATAACACAGGTATCATCTGCAAAGTCCAAATGTTTAAGGTGTTCGAGGCCTGTCTGTATGACTGTGGTTGCTTTCTTCGTAAGATAATTTATCACAATATGAAACCAGAAAGGTGACAGAATGCACCCTTGTCGGACCCCTGATGTTACCCTGAAGTATTATGTTTTCGTGGGTCCTACGTTCACTTTGCATGAGTATTCTTCATAGAGTCCCTTAACTATGTTCATAACGTTATCTGGTAACCCATACCTAGCAAGGATCCCCCACATCTGTGTTCTGTCTTTACTGTATGAGGCCTTTTCAAAGTCTATCAAGTTAATATATTATGTGGCATTCCATCCTAAAGCTTGTTTCCCAATGTGTCTAAAAGATCAAATACGATCAGAGTATTTGCTTCCTTTTCTGAATCCTGCCTGATCAGCCACACACACACAAAAAAAAAAAAAACTCTGTGTCTATTGACGTTTTCATTCTGTTGTATACAAAATAAATTATCAGTATATAAATAGTTAGCTTTTTCAAATGGAGGTTGGGTGTTCTGCATGTCTGTAGTCAATAAATTACAGGGTATTTACAAGCTGAAAAATCTGCTACATTTCACGTTGTTTTTTTTTTTTAAATTTCAAATCCATCAGTCTATCTGAGGCATCACACGCAGCACGAAAGTCTATAGGACTAGCAACGACCATCAATGATTACCAAGGCACTCCCACTGATGAATCTAAGAAAGTAGTGGAATTCGAATTTGCGACCCTCGAGTAGGCTGTTATAGGCTTAGCCATTTCACACAAAGAAAAATCGTCGATAGCCTCAAACAAACCAGATGCAACTGCGAGAAAATAATCCTCGATTGTTAGTAATTCTCGAAATGACTACCATACTTGTTACATATATTCTCAGTGAATATGTGACAGTAATTATGATTCTAGTGAATCTGTTACATAATTTTTATATAATTCCAGTGAATCTGTTATAGTAGTTGTTAGAATCCAAGTGAACCTAATGCAAGTTAATGGTATAACACTACTGAATCAGTTAGAGCAATTGTTACAGCCCATTGAATTAGCTCTGTTACATTAATTGTTATAACTACAATGAGTCAGTTACTTTAATTTTTATTATCAATCTGATTTATTACAATAAAGGAAAAAACTCAAACAAAATAGTTTTTAATTAAAAGTATTTTTCCAAGTAATCTCTTATGGTCATTACTTGATTAACGTAATTGTTTTTATCCAAATAAAGTTACCATGATTTGGTAAATCCATTTACATTCTTCACTAGAAAATAAACAATTTCATAAAATCGCCTTAAGTTATCCCCCCCCCCCCCCCCCCCCCAAAAAAAAAAAATTAGAATATATCTGCTACATCAATTGTTATAATGAAAATGAGATTGTCACAGTATTTCTTCATCCAAGGAGTAGTAAAAGGCATGTGAATTGATTACAGTAACTAAACTGTGCAAATTATGCTTATGGCACAAATGCTAATAGTGTAAATTTCTAACGATAGCTTTCCTTACAGAATGGCGATGATGATGCCGAAGTAATTACTGTAATTACCCTTATAGTATGAATTCTCTCTAGTAACGTGTAGTAATCCAATAAACACTGCTGAAATAATATTGTGAATTTTCCATCTGGCAGGCGACCAACATGGGTCGATTCTGGTAACAATATAGGCGTCGAACCGTTTAAAAAGCAATGACAAACAGCCTAAGGAAAAATTGCCTTTCACAACTACAAACAGGCAACTAACGCTGTTTGCTAAATGCCCCGTGTGACTTTCCACCTAGCTAATGTTTCAAGCAGGTGTCCCTTTTCATCGTATGAGTTCCGCTGCAAGTAACGCAAATATTACAGCAATAGAATGCTATCTTAATAAAATATTTGAATCTGATTATACCGGCCAACGCCAGTGCAAAATATATTGAATGAAATCAACCACGAACTTTAAATTCGTTGCTCAAAAAGCATGTTTTCAGTGGCTTGGGAACACACGGACATCCGCTAGCGTCTGTTGAATTAGAAAATAAATTGTTCTCAGAAACGAAACACTTGTGCTGTACGAGAGGCAGCATGGATATAACCAAAACATTTAGTTAACGGGACAGAGTCCATGACATAGCAGTTTCAAACAGTTTCATAATTTGAACCCGTATTTCCAAAACCTGTTTTAGTCCATCATCCCCATGACCCGGGTGGGAGGGGGCTAGGGGGGGGGGTGGAGGGAGGATCGCCCAGCGCCCTCTCTTATCGGAAATATCATCGTCATCACTGTTTAATAGATCTTAGTATCCAAGAAAGGTGGCTGGATATACGTAAGGTAAGGTTAGTTGCGTATCCTTTAAGGACGTTGCAGAACCAACCCCAGCAGCCCGTGGCTGTTGTGTGGTTTTCCTAAGCACATTTACGTCCAGTAGTTTGCCATTGCTCTGGACGGTCGGCCTCCTGATACCACTGTCGAAACCAACGCAAGGCGCATGGCCCGCAGCTGGGATCGAACCTAGCACCCCGGCATTACGAAGCGTTCACATCGACTTAGCCACAGAGCCGACGCTGGATATACACATCAAAGTTTGTCCTCAAGACTCGCTTCATCGCCTTTCTAGAGAAGGACAACGTATTATATTCAGACTAAGGACAGGATACAACAGATTTCGTCAACATGTGTTCAAAGTTGTCGGTGTAGGAAACACGGAGACGTGTCCCTGTAGCATGGCACCAGATAATGCAGAGCATATGCTTCAACACTGTCAAATGTATGCTGCCAACAAAGATTCAGTCCGAAAAGTTCAAACCACAATGAAGACGAAACTGAATGATACGCGAAGGGATGTATGGACGGCACGATAGCTTTCATAAAGGCAACCGGCATGCTTATTGATGTTTTCTGACAGAAGAACCGAAGAAGAAGACTGACCACGTCGTAAAGCACGGGCAGTCATCATTAGCCACCCTATAATATCAACACAATCACGGATCGTGTGGTACTTTGGTTCGGCCCCATGCCGGTGGCACGACATCAATCTATTTATCACCTCTACTTTCCCATTGTCGGCTCTGTGGCTAAGTCAACGCGAACGCTTCGTAATGCTGGGATGCCAGGTTCGATCCCAGCTGCAGGCCATGCATTGGTTTCGACAGTGATATCAGGGGGCCAACCGTCCAGAAAGCTATGGCAAACTACTGGACGTAATTTGCCTGGAGCAACCCAACAACAGCCAGGGGCTGTTGGGGTTGGTTCTGCAATGTCCTGTAAAGGATACGCAACTGACCTGAATTTCCCATTGTCTTCTTTCTGTCAATGTTGTTAGCTGTCACCAAATTCTCGAGCCTATTTCGTGCGTTAAAATATTCCTTCTGTAATTGAACGGACAGAATGATGTAATCGCTATTCTGTTTTGTATAGTCGTTCATTGCACGTCAACAGAACGAATTCATTGTGAATGACTGAGTGAGTGACTTTCTACCTCACTAGAACATCACACAAGCAATAAACACCCTATGACACAATGTAACACCATGTGGATGAGAATCACCGTGGAGAGGTCCCAGAAACCGCGTTCAGACATTTTGCCATTTTTATGGCCTGCCTATATTGCCGCCCCTGGCAAAAGCCAGAGTGGGGCTTCAAATAACAAAAAAATTACGTCCTGAGAAGGACGTAAGGACTATGTTCATTCATTGTGAATTTGATTTTAGTTGGTGAGTCACGTGACTATTGTGAATTTCAGGTGGTTACATGAACAATGAATGTGTCGGGAGAGAGAGAAAGAAAGAGAGAGAAAGAAAGAAAGAGAAAGAGAGAGAGCATTTGTAGAGCTACTTCAGTTTTTGTGCTTCAATATATGTTGACATAACTATAGAGCGAGATCTGACGAGATACGGCCAAATATATCAGACACACAAAAATGTGCAATATACTGATTGCGTCCGCATTGTTTAAAGACAGAGAGAGATATTAAAAGTCTAAAGAGAAGCAAGTTTCTGTTTGCTTTTACCATTTCAGAAAGGGGTGTAGGTCAGAAGGACAGACAAGAGGCCTTAGGGTCACACAGCAGACGCAGTCCACAAAAACTGCAGACTAAGATTTGTATTGACTCCCCAACCACTCTTCCCCCTTTTTCCAATCTAATCTTCCTTCCTATTTTCTCTGTGACGATGAATCCTGACACGTCGAGAATTGTGGAATTACTAAACCCACTCTTTTTCTGCTTCTTATTCTTCTTCTTCGTCTTCTTCTTCTTCATCTTCTTCTTCATCTTCTTCTTCATCCTTTTCTGCCCTTTCTTCTCTTCTCTATGTCTGTATGTGTGTGTGTGTCTGTGTGTGTGTTTGTGTGTGTGTTTTTGTGTCTATTTGTTTGTGTGCTCTTCTATGTGTGTGTGTGTGTCTGCGTTTGTGCATGTGTGTATCTTTATGTATATATGTGTGTGGAATGTGTATGTATGTATGTATGTATGTATGTATGTATGTATGTATGTATGTATGTATGTATGTATGTATGTATGTATGTATGTATGTATGTATGTATGTATGTATGTATGTATGTATGTATGTATGTATGTATGTATGTATGTATGTATGTATGTATGTATGTATGTATGTATGTATGTATGTATGTATGTATGTATGTATGTATGTATGTATGTATGTATGTATGTATGTATGTATGTATGTATGTATGTATGTATGTATGTATGTATGTATGTATGTATGTATGTATGTATGTATGTATGTATGTATGTATGTATGTATGTATGTATGTATGTATGTATGTATGTATGTATGTATGTATGTATGTATTTATGTATGTATGTATGTATGTATGTATGTATGTATGTATGTATATTATGTATGTATGTATGTATGTATGTATGTATGTATGTATGTATGTATGTATGTATGTATGTATGTATGTATGTATGTATGTATGTATGTATGTATGTATGTATGTATGTATGTATGTATGTATGTATGTATGTATGTATGTATGTATGTATGTATGTATGTATGTATGTATGTATGTATGTATGTGTGTATGTGTGTATGTGTGTATGTGTGTATGTGTGTATGTGTGTATGTGTGTATGTGTGTATGTGTGTGTGTGTGTGTGTGTGTGTGTGTGTGTGTGTGTGTGTGTGTGTGTGTGTGTGTGTGTGTGTGTGTGTGTGTGTGTGTGTGTGTGTGTGTGTGTGTGTGTGTGTGTGTGTGTGTGTGTGTGTGTGTGTGTGTGTGTGTGTGTGTGTGTGTGTGTGTGTGTGTGTGTGTGTGTGTGTGTGTGTGTGTGTGTGTGTGTGTGTGTGTGTGTGTGTGTGTGTGTGTGTGTGTGTGTGTGTGTGTGTGTGTGTGTGTGTGTGTGTGTGTGTGTGTGTGTGTGTGTGTTTTCACAATATGCATATTATTAAATTATTATAACATGCTTTATTGATAAAATACAACTGCTGTGTAAAAAACGGTGTTTGGAAGTGTAAGACGGCCCTGCATAGCAAATGTGTGTCCTTTTGAAAATAAATATCGTTTGTTCGTTCGTACGTTCGTTCTGATTTTTCTTCTTCTTTTTTTACTCCTCTTCCTTCTTCTTCTTCTTCTTTTTATTACTATTATTATTATTATTTCTTCTTCTTCTTCTTCTTCTTCTTCTTTGTCGTCGTCGTCGACTTAAAAGGACTGTTGGTGCGGTTTACAGCTAGGCTGGAATATCTACACTTTTTCGGCTAAACACATCCGATTTCTGCAAACTCCTAACTGTGGGTCTGTTTCTCCGCTCCCCAAAAGAAAAGAGGCTTTGGTTTGACGCCCACACGGGAAGTGAAACGTACTGAAATGCCACTAAACCATGGGTCTATGAAAAGGTGCTCTCTGAACACTTTCAATAAAGTTAAAACACGATGTTTGAAAAGTGTCTGCTGCATGTTACGCATGAATGACGCTCAGAACAGGATGTTTCAGTGTATCATTAACTTCCGCTTTTTGGAGAGAAAAACTGGATGGCTGCGTTTACAATGTGTTGACCTCCTATTTTTATTTATAACCGAACGGAACAGGTAAAGGTAAGCGAGCAGTAACTACACATAGTTTGTAAACTCAAAGAGGTTTATAGGTAATGTTGTCCGATGGACCCTACCAGTAGGAACTATAGGTTACACCAAGCTGGTGTAACTGTTACCTGGTGCCTCAATTATAACTTCTCTTGAGGTTGAACATGGTATATGGGATCATCCCTGCTTTTCCGATATCCAGACAGTGATTTTGTAGTCTTGGAGTGTCGAAATTTGTACAGTCAGAATCAACTGATGTGCGGCAACCTGGTTGCTCAGGCTAGTCGAGACCCCCTACCCCCCAAAAAATTTGAGGTCGTATTTCCTCCCTCCCCCCCCCCCCCCCAAAAAAAAAAAAATTGTCCGGAGCAGCTTCCATGCAACACCCCCCGCCCCCCCACTAACCCACATATTCTATATGTATATATTTCCTTTTTCATTATCATGTGTATATAGGTTTGATATTGTTTCAGATACACTTATTTTGTGTACACCATTCACACACAATATTAATATTAATAACTGTTATTTGTTATTAGAAAAGTATCCACTCGAATAATTTTATATTATTATTAAATAAATATGGTTAAGCACCAGCAAGGAGATAAAAATTAGAATTTTGAGGGCATGCATCTTCCCTGTGGCTACATACGAATGTTAATCGTGGACTATCTCTCAGTCCTTAAGAAAGAGAATAGGGGTTTTTGAGCTGAAATGATGTAGCAAGATTCTCAGAATATCTTGGACAAAGAAGAGGAGAAATATTGACATCTTAAAAGATCTGAATATCAAGGAAGATTGGCTAATAAACAGCATCCTTTCTCAGAAGCTGAAATATTTTGGTCATATCAAGCGCCACAACGGATTGAAAAAAAAAAAAAATATTGTAGAAGGCATGGTCCCAGGAAGGAGGGGCAAGGGCCGACCGACACGAAGATGGGCACAGGATATAAGTGACTCCTTGAGTATGAAAGTATATGAGGCAGGAGAACTGGCAAGAGACCGAGTTTCTTTCTGGCAGACTGTGATGAGAGCGACGTTCTGCAAAGGATCTGCTACATTATGATGATTACATAAATAAACAATGCTTGAGCACCTGCCCCGCCTCAAGACATTAGTGTGTCAGAATGTTTTTATCAGTATGATGGCTTTCTTGTGAGCTTATTTCACCCTTCCCTTGCACCCCCACCCCCACCCCTAATAACCTTGCCGACCCAGAAAAGGGTAGAAATTTCAAGCCTTCCCCTAGTACATTAGTATGCAATCCAGTTTCGTCATTTTTAGGACGAATTTTTTTTTTTTTTTTTTTTTTTTTTTTTTTTTTTTTTTTTTTGAAGCCCCACCCAGGCTTTTGCCAGGGGCCGCAATATAGGCAGGCCATAAATATGGCCAATTGTCTGAACGCGGTTTCTGGGACCTCTCCACGGCGATCCTCATCCACATGGTGGCACTTTGTGTCATCGGGTGTTTATCGCTTGTGTGATGTCCTGGTGGGGTAGAAAGTCAGTCAGTCAGTCAGTCAAGCCTTCCCTACCGCTAATTGCTGCTTTTTTTTTTTTAATCTTTTTTTTTTATATGTGCTTGTGTGTTTTTTTAATTTTTTGAAATATATTGTCACTACATTTATTATATACCGTTAATATATTTAGGGTTTATTAATCTGTCAAACAGTTGCTGACACTGTATTATGTGACCTCATTCATGAGCACACTCGACAAGTTGTCATCATCTTTACAGACTGCTTAGTGATTTTGTGGGATGCGGTCTGGGTGGGCATACACGGCGCAGGTGAATGGAAAGGAAATAAAATGAAAGAGCGACAGTTTGGCTGTTTCTTCAGTGGCTAGTTGAGGAAAAGTGTGATCGAGGATGTCAGAGACTATGAACCGCTGGTAGGATATGGGTATATAACGCGGACAAGCATGAAGAAACAGGTAGCAGGGCGAATTTAAAAAAAAATGGTACGGCAATCAATCCCAACTGGTAGTTGTGCACGGAGACACTGAGATGGCTGCTGCATTGGGGGAGGGACCACGATTAGCTCGTACTGATGTGCTAGGATGTCCACACGGACAACAAGTCAGAATTAAAGACTAAAACCTGTTCCTAAATTTCAAGGAAACAAAATTAATATCGACACTCAGGACTGCCTGACACTCAAAAAAAAAAAAATAAATGACTGAGAAATTGAAACTGTCGCAAACATTGAATATCTAGCTAGGTTCAATAATACATTTTAACGGAGACTGTTCAGTAGAAGTCAAATGGATGCATAGAAATGCAAAGATTTAAAAACATAATTGACTTACTGTCAAACATCGCCAAGGTAATCTGAGTCAGCTTTTTGGAAGCATACATCTTCTCTTACACAAGATACGGATGTGAGTCATAGATTATCTCGAAGTCATTAACTCTTTGAGTCCCAAGGAACGCATCATACGTTCATAGGTTCCTACCTAGAAGCCCAATGAACGCATGATGCGCCGATTTTATTACTCTCTTTACTACTCCCTGGGCCTGTGACGTTAAACCCCCTGGGACTCAAAGAGTTAAGGAAGAAACTGGCGGTTTTTGAAATGATATTTAGAGATTTTCAGAACATCATGCACCAAGAGAGGAGAAATGCTGACATCCTAAAAGATTAAACAAAAAGGAAGATTGGATAGTAAACAGCATCTGGTCTCAGAAATTGAAATATTTTGGCCGTATCAAGTGCACGGCGGATTAGAAAGAATAATAGCAGAAGGTACGGTTCAATGAAGAAGGAGCATGGGCCGAATAGCACAAATAAAGACACCGGATATATGACACCTTGGGTAGAAATGCGCACGACTCAAAAGAGCTGGCCAGAGACCGAGTATTTTTTAAGTTTGCCTGTCATGAGAGCGACGTTCTACAAAGGACCGGCTGCATGATAATGATGGGTTAATGTAACAGACAGCAGACAAAGGAATACGACCTCAATAAAAATGTAATTATTTGTGGTGGATTGATTGATACTGAAAAAGTTAAACTTAATTTATTTTGTTAAATCTCTAATCCGATATACTCTAACAGTCTAATCCCAAAACGAACATAGTCTATTGCCATTTCGTTTAACTATCGATTTCTATTTAAATGTAAAAATAACAAGGAGTTTAACGGTCTATTTCCATACCGCGTAACTGTCTGTTTCTCTCAATGTCTAATCCAAGTTAGTCTAAACGTTTAATTCAAGTAATCTGGTAATCTGGTAATCCTAGTTTCAGCTTCATAGCAAACGGGTCACCCCACAGATGCTCCGCTCCTGTGCCAACGAAAAACAAACGCAGCTCACAGTGTCACGCCATGCACTCAACTCAGAAGCTGGGTTTAATTCAAGTGTGGTTCATATCTCATTTTGTTTAATGCCTTTATAGAGACATAAATGAAAGTTTTGAGACCATCATTTGAAAACAGTACAACTTGCCCACACGAAGAAGTAATCAGTTCAAATGAGGAGCAGCTTGCAAATAAAAGACAAACACAAAAAACACATTCAACGTTGTAATCAGAAAGCTTACATCATGATACAACACACACACAGACAAGGATACAACTACAGGTGATTATATATAAAATAACTAAAAGTATAGAGACGAGTGAGATACAGACAGGCATGTGTGTATATACTCATACATGTATATGTATATATATATATATATATATATATATATATATATACACGAACGTGTCGGGAGGAGCGTGGGGAGAAAACACAGCAGTGGAACGAAAAAAAATAAAATGATGCAGATAACCATAAACATATGAACTATTGTAGATTAGGGAGGGTGCGAGAAACCTGAGGTCAAGGGTGTAGGTAATGAATGATCTGTCGCCATTTGAACTACCATAAAATATAAGTAATAATTATAAAATCAGCCTCTCTAAATCACGAAACAAAATTAATCGGGATGAAAAGCAGAACCAATCACTATGCCAGAAAACACAACCATGAATAACAAAATGAACTTTGCGACTAGATAGTCTTCATCAGCGAATATACGTAACTCATCGTTCTCTTTAGCTTTCTGAGATCTTGAGGGAAATTGCTGCAGATATCACACGCGTCCATTGATCTCTCTGTTTGACCGTCTCCTTCAACTAGTGATTGTAAGTGTTTGCAGGTCTGCCAGGATATCATCTCTCCACGGTCATCTTGGACTGCTTCTTAGTTTACAGCTATACAGTTTACAGTTCCCTAGTGAACATGTGTTTGTTTCGCTGTTATCTAAGATATTCCAGAGGAATCTAAGATGCATGGCATTCCCAAAACTTTGTGTGCACCTAAAGGAAATTTCATGGTCATAAACAACAATGACTGCATTCTCTCCCCATCATTTTTCAATATATGTGATGAAAATGTCATAGGAAATTATATTAGCGAAGAGGCCTGTGACAGCTTCGATCCTCTCAAAACTAGAGGCATACCACGTATCCCACAACTCAGAAGAGGAGACGAATTAGTTCTCATTTTCAAAACTGTACAAGGCTTATAAAAAGTAATGTTGATATTTAAAAAGGGCAGTGAAGAAAAGCGACAACAAAAATATTGAAAATGTCACATCTTTTAAATATGTAGGCTCAGTAACGAACAACAACGTCGACTGCACAAAAGAAGTCAGAATAAGAGTTGCGTTAGCACTACAGAGGACAGCAACCATGAAGATCCGATGGCATAGCACCTGCAAGCAAGTTAAATTACCATTTGCTGAGACAGTGCATCTTTTCCATAGCAGCGTATGCACGTGAGTCATAACCTCCTAATGGGTCTTTGAACAAATAATGCGGAGTTTTTGAACTGCAGTGCTACAGAAAAATTATTGAAATACATTGGACCAAGAAGAAGACAAACGTCTACAACCTGCATTACCAGAACATCAAGCAGAACTAGGGTATTTTGGCCACGTCAAACACCATGGCGGTCTAGAAAGAACGGTAAAACAGTTTGCAGTTAACGGAACATGATGCAGAGGCCGCCTCAGCGAAGTCAATACAAGACATTGAAGATACAATGACCATGAAGACACATTTGGCTGGAGCCTGGGCTAGAGAAGCAGAAACTTTCAGATGTGCCGTGGTGAGAGCAACGTTCTGGAAGGGACATGCTGATTGCTTGATTGACATTTGCCATTCTCTCTCTGCATACTCCATTAATTTCAGTCTCTTAACCATCTTGATGACAGTGATAAGGTGATTTAGGCAGCGTTTATGATGGCTCTTCACTCCCCCATAAAGTGAAAGCTACGGAGTTTTATTAATTTTTCCTGAATCAGCTGTTCGTTTGAGAATTCAACATTAAAATATAGGTAACAATACGATAACATAAAAGATAATAACCAAATCTTAATCTCAAGCAGCCGTCACTGAGGCTGGATAAGTGTGTCTGGAAATAGTAAAGCTCGGTGGGAGGGAAGATTAATTTGGTTAAATTCCGAAATCGGGGAACGAAAAATAAGTTGTTAATCTTTCACTCGAGGACACGGATCTAAACTTATACGCACGGAGATCTTAAGTAAAGACGTTTAGACAGACGCACTGAACTCTTAAAAATAGTCGAATTATACAGACGCACTGTAAAGTCAATAAAGACGGAATAGACAGACGCACTGAACAAGTAAGTATAGACAGATTAAACAGACGCGCTAGACTCGAAAGTATAGGCAGATAACACAGACACACTGAACACTCAGAAGCAGAGAGGGATTAGACAGACGCTCTGAACCCATAGAGTAAGGATGTTTAGACAGAAGCACTTAATTCGGAAGTAAAGACGGATTAGACTGACACACTGAACTAGTACGTAAAGACGGATTAGAAATACGCACACTGCACTCGTAGATAAAGGACCCTTTTCACATCAATGGCTCATAGGGCATATGATACTAGACTCATATTTTTATAAACAATCGGCACTTGGGTGATGATGTTGAGTGATAAGGTCAACAGCATCTGTCGGTCCTTACTTTCAGTGGCATTACCTAATACCCATTTTAGGCAAGGTATATTAAAGAGCTACTGTTATCTGTGAAAAAAATATCCGACTTCATGCGAATTGAACCCTACGTCATTTGGTTCAGAAGACGAGGTTCCAACCGCTTTACAACCACAGCTTCCTACTACTAGAGCCCAGAGCAACCTGGTTCCATTACCCCAGGTAGTGTCTACATGCTTGATCAGCTCGAGCTGTTACAAGCGTTCGTATTTGTGACAAAGATAAAGGACTCGTTTAATGCAAACGGTAGACCATTAGACGGCAGACCATTAAAGCAGATCCATATGACCCCATTCCACCTAGACAGAAGTTGTAATTAGAGTACCTGTAATGGCTACAGAAAGGATGAGAGCTGAGCGTCAAAAAAAGAAAAAAAAAAAACTAAACACAAATATTGACAACAACGGTCCTGAATTCATATGCTATACTTGTGGAAGACTTTTCTTCACGCCGGTGTGAATTACTACTAGTCAAACTCGCCATCGGCCATGGGCTGTGAGTTCCATGACTCCTCATAGCACAATATACCACTATCTTCTGGAAAGACGGCAAGGTGCCAATCAATCAACGGTTACACGGGCCAGGTGTTACCTACAAGCTTATACGTGTACAGGTAATATAATCCGGAAAGCAATGGCAAAGTACTAGACGTAAAATCTTTCTAGAAAAATCGCAACAGCCAAAAAAATGCTATGGTTGGTACTGCAATGTCCTGAAAAGGATAAGCAACAAACTAACATTCCATACATAGCAAATGAAATTTTTTATATTTTCCTTAACTATTATTACTAAATAAACAAGCGTATACGAGGCCAGCCTTTGTTGGGCCGTGTAGAGAGACTTCAACTTCAACGGGTGATTTCCCTTTAAGACAAGCCGTGGAGAGAAATGGATACCCATACCAAACTAATATAAACAGTACTTAGCGGTGGTTATCACTCTGACAAGACAAGGCAGTGATTTGGTGACATCAATAGTTGATGCAGAAGTAAAGGCGTTGGTGGAGGAACAAACATCACCGGAGATGTTGTTTTATATACAGATGGTTCTGTAATTCGTCAAAAGCAAAGTGCATTGGCGTTCATGGAAAAAACTAAGGGAAAAGTCATCAAAGAAGACAATGGAGCCTTTGTTTCTACTATCAGCAGCACGACAATGGAGGTCATGCCTGTGACAAAGGCGCTAGAATGGCTGAAAACTAAGGAATTCACGAATGCGTGCTTTCTCAGCGTCTCACTGAGCATGCTACAGAAGATCAAGGCGAGGCATATACGGAAACAGTGGCTTCATCTGATACAGCATGTAGCATTTCACAAAATCAGCTTTATTTTTGTCCTATGTCATGCTGGTGTGAAAGGCAATGAGCGAGCAGACGCCTTGGCTGGCAGTGCAACTATCAGAAATGGGTCATGTATGGACAGGAGAGACATCATCAGTGCCATACGAGAGGCTAAACGCGTTGAAGCTTTCAGCTTAGTGGAAAATGATTTTTCACTTAATAGACTGCATACCATGGGTGTACCAACTGGAGCAGCCAGTTGTTTTATTTATTGGAATGGAGTTAACAGCCTAAAAACACTCGGAGAGATTCTCAGGGGGAGATCGGAGCACTTATGGTCATATCCGATGTGTGATAAAGATGATCTTTAAACGAACATTAAACAAAGAACAATTTTTATTTTTGCTCACTTAAAGCTAAATCCCTCTAAGCCTTCCCTAGCGCTCTTATGAAATTATACAGGTCTGAGCGCCCATTCCCCCACTCTATGTTTTCTTTGTGTCCGCGCCCCTGTACTAGAGTACTCACTCACCGAGGAAAGCCACAAGCCACATTCCTAAACTCCTGTGGCCAGTACTTCACCTAAACACTCCACTACTAACGTTTTGTCCTGAAACCGCCCAATGTTTCAATTCCTCTCCCTTTCGCCCTCGTCCATTCGTTCTTTCCTTTCCCCCGGATCCATCAGTAACTTGAAATACCCCCGTTTCCTTCCCTGCAGGAGTCAGCCATTTTTAACCGAGTCAGTCGATAAACATTCGATAAATGTCAAGGCCCTAAATATGGCTGCGACCCTCGAGGGGAATGACGTAATTGTGTAAAAAAAAAAATAAGCTTCAAAAGGACACTAGAAAACGGTTTTGTATATAATTCAGAGGCATACTTTTTTTTTTTAACATAATAAAGTATAAAGGAAGTTCTTGTGTTCGCCCTTAACAGCGTGGTTGGTACGTTGTGTTATGTTTTACAGCTGAGCTGCGATATTTGAGTCCGTCGATGCGATACATCTGGCTTCAGCAAAGCTCTAATAAGTCGATTTTTTTAAACGTGCTTGTGGGGGGAAAGGGGATGGTCGTAGTGGGTCTATTCTCAGTTACTCCCACCCTTCATAGGGCGTTGGAACCCAACTGAAAACGTTCCTGTTAAAATGGTGGTCAGCCAAGGATGTATCCCCCCCCCCCCCCAAACCATCTCTCACCCCCCCCCCCCAATAAGTATGGTTCTGGGAAAGCATATATTCTAGAAAAAGCGCACCCGAAATTTGTTCGACTGTCCTTATACTGTGAATGAGAAACGATGAAGAAAAGCGGCGGTGTTTCTGCTGTCTTAAAATAGGCGGGGAGTGGGGAGGGGAGGGGGTTGCAGGGGAAGGGTCAGCCGCCCGTTCTGCAAGTCCCTATGTATTTTATGTGGGTTTTTTTTAAACAAATGCACTGCGGCTGTATATCAGGTCATGAAATAGAAGTTACCACTGTTTCAGAAACGTCATCAGCACATGAAACAACGAGTTGTGAACATGTACATGACTTATGCCACATGATATGAACTAAAGAACTACACAATGATTTCGGCAGCCAATGTTACAGAAAGACCAAACCCAAATCCCCAAAGTTGGAATGATTCACAAAAGAAGACGTGTGAATCAACAAGTTCGAAGATATCTTCAGCAAAGACATGGCATGACAAGCTTGACTGAGAAATCCAATCAGGGATGAGAACTAGGTTACAGTATCGACCAGCAAAGTGCTCTTCTATTTGCCTATCCTTTCCTGTACTAAACTGTTGCGCTCGTATGTTGTGTCGAAGACTTAACCTTTACTTTATGTATCAAATTTGTGTTTGATATCTCCTACCACTAGGTCACCGTACTTTTCAAGCTTGTACAGTTGATTCTCTTTCATCCGCGAGTCGTACGGCACGGTCAGCTCTATCAGGATGAGCTAGCGTTTTGCCACAGAGTGCAGGACCATGTTTGGTCTCAGGCCGGTCTTTCTGAATGATGCGACCTTGTTGACTATACTTTTGGAGATCTGCACAGCCTTGAGAAAGCGCATGGTTGCGTAGGGGGGGGGGGGGGGGAGGTAGTACAAGCCGTCCTGTTGGCCTTCATACTGGCTTGATTCACAATGTCCGCACGTTGATTCAAATCGGCATAGAGACAATTTTGTTTCTACAACGAGTTAGCTTGTAAAAATTGAATACCAATTAAAGCTAGCGATGCTGAAACATTCAGGGTAAAAGTCGAGAAGGCTCACTGAAAGAAGGGAAATCACCAGGTGTGGATAATATCCCAGCTGAACTTTTGAAATATGGAGATCTGGTAAATAGGGTGATGACAGAGGTGTGCCAGAGAATGTGGCTCACAAAGAAGTGGACTACTGTATGGACACAATCGTTGGTGTTATCACTGACAAA
Organism: Candidula unifasciata; assembly: GCA_905116865.2. Taxonomy (NCBI): domain Eukaryota; kingdom Metazoa; phylum Mollusca; class Gastropoda; order Stylommatophora; family Geomitridae; genus Candidula; species Candidula unifasciata. Next base: position 43,534 of record CAJHNH020003377.1, read on the forward strand.
GAAAGGAAATCTGAAAAGCTGCTACATTTTATAGAACTATTAGTCTTATCACTCACGCCAGCATAATAATGCTGAAGATACTGCTACACAGAGTGAAAGTAAAATGTGAAGAAATACTATCAGAATAGCAGGCACATTTTTGGAAAAAAGAGGCATCACAGAACAAATCTTTAACATCGTAACAACGACAGAAAAACACAATATCAACGCGACCTATTCCAAAACTTCATTGACTTTACAAAATCATGTGACTGACTGTGGCATGCTGCCACGGGTAAGTAATGAAAACATTCAACTTCAATAAGAACATCATAGACATATTGAAGCACTTTATAAAGATGCACGCAGTGCAGTACTCATTTAAAATGGCATGGGCAAATTTTTCAAAACCAGTGTGGAAGTGAGACAGGGTTGTATTCTATTTCCTGTCTTTTTCAGTTTGTATTTGGAATACATTATGAGAAACACACACAAAATTATGAAACATCTATATCTATTGACGGAAGACCACTGCAGTCGTTTTGTAGACGACAATGATCTCATGGCTGGTTCTGAAGCAGAACTTATACAAAATTAGAGACAGTCTTTGGTACATATGGCATGGAAATTAATGACCAGAAAAACAAGATCCTGGTAAATAGACATAATTATCAATTACCTACCACCATTCAGATAAAAGAGAGAAAAAAAACTATAACAAATTAAAACATTTAAATATCTCGGCTCTCACACACGTAACGATGGCAGGTGTACCAGAGAGATCAAGACAAGACTTGATATGGCAACAGCCGCAATGTCTCAGCTGAATACGATTTGGAAGAACAAAATCAGCATCGCACGAACGGTCAATATTTACAGATCACTCTATCTGTCTTATTACTTATACAAATGTGAGAGATGGACTCTCACTGTGAAAATGGTAAGGAGGATTCAGGCTTTCGAATGTAAATGTTATTTTCGCATTTCACGAATTGTTTTTTTTTGGAATTAACAAATAGTCACAGACAATTATACAAATTTGTAGGCCATCAGTGGTGAAACGTCGCAAGCTAGCTTGGTTTGGGCACGTGGTGAGACATGATTCGATTGCAAAAGACTATCTTCAAGGAGCACTTGGGGGAGAGAGGGGGGGGGGGTAAATCTAAGATGAGGAGGACAAAAGAAAAATATGGAATGACACCATCAAGAAATGGAAATGATTAGGTTATCATACATTAATTCATCATAAGGAAAATAGAGAAAGATAGCGAGTTTTGTGAACTAGTGCTTCCACCGATACACCTCCACGACCCTAGCGAGTCAAGGGTTATGTTATGTTAAGCAAAGTCCAGGGAAGTAAATACGATCAGCGTGATGTTTGCCACATCACCCAAAGAGTGCCGAATGGTCTTTACAATGATAAGTCTAGCGCTATTGACGCAATGCCTCTCACGGCGTGGACAAGTATGCTTTACTATTATTATTGTCGTCCTCTGTGGCTAAGGCGTTGCAAACGCGCTTCGTAATGCCGGGGTGCCGGTTTCGATCCAAGTTGCGGACAATTGATCTTGAGTGGTACCGAGAGCTGACCGTTGAAAGGCAATAGCAAGCTAGGTTAGTTGCGTATCCTTTACAGGACGTTGCAGAACCAACCCCAACAGCCCCTGGCTGTTGTGTCGTTTTTCTAGGTAAATTTACGTCCACTAGTTTGCCATTGCCCCCTGGACGGTCGGCTTTCTTGATACCACTGTCGAAACAAATGCAAGGCGCATGGCCCGCAGCTGGGATCGAACCCGGCATCCCGGCATTACTAAGCGTTCGCATTGACTTAGCCACAAAGCCGATAATAGCAGTCTACTGAACGTAAAATTTGCCTAGAAAGATCACAAAAGCCAACATATCCTGGAGTTTCTGTTGTAATATCCTGTAACTATTATTTTTATGTGCTGAATATCAAACAAACCCCCTTAGCTACTTCTTAAGCTACAAACGTCAATATGAAGTAAACAATATGTCATTTGGTGTAGACATGCAACGAAACGAATAAAGGAATAAACATCGATTACTTACGTGAAGTAGCAGCTACATTATTTTTGTAACTGTTGCTGATGTTGTTGTTGTTGTTGTTGCTGTTGTTGTTCCTGATGCTCTCGTTGTCGATTATATTGTTGTTACTCTCAAGGATGTGGACCTCTCCTGAGTTTTGTTGATTCAGATGAAGCCTTCCTCGCTCTGGTCTGCCTGAGACCGGCGACGACCATGCGCTGTGGATACTGGGTATTACGTTTCCCCCGTTACTATATGGCTGACCAAAATTTGGATCATCCTTGTCCTCTAGAGAAGGAGATGATGACACTGAGGCCAAAGAAGTGGTTTTATGAAGCTGAGATACCTGCTTGAGGGACTCAGGAGTTCTGAAAGTAAACATTTATATCCATAGCGTTAGACAAAATGTCTATTATGTTAAAGTTAGCTACGCATTATTTACAATACGCTGCATAACCGATCCCAGCATCTCTATGGTGTTTGTGGTTTCGCTAGGCAATTCCATGTTTAATAGTGTGTCATTGCTTTCTGGCCCGTCGGGTTTGGATATAATTGTGGGGGGGGGGGGGGGGGGGCAAAGCGCTCTGGTGACAAATCGCCCGTAGCAAGGATCGATCCACCTCAGAAATACAAAGTGTTTGAAACTTCTAAACCCAGACGCCAAAAATGTATAGTATTGCATTATCATCATTTATTATGTCAATATCTTATAATTTTGTTTGAAGTCTACAAGGAATACTTTGCATTAGTGGCAGAACAAGGTCATGGCTTGGTCGGGTAGACGATGTCATCAAGCAAGTATGTAGCCCAGCCAGTATCGCTCATGGTGAAGAGTGGATACTCGTGCCTCCCTGTGTTTAACTGGAACTTTTCTTGTATTGTCACGCTGGACAGATGATGCAGGGAACAGAGTGCTGTTGTGGTGAATGCAGAGGTCTACACTCTCATCAGTGATAACTGTGACAAAACAGGTGTACTGATCTACATAGACGGATCTGTTATAAAGAAGTGCATGGACGTTCACAGCACTCTCGGTGGGCAGAACAACCAAAATAACCTGCGGTGCCTTCTCCATGAAAACAAACAGCATGACGATTGAGGCGATGGCAGTAACGCAAGCATTCGTATGGCTAAGAACACAAAACTATACCTGTACATGTGTAGCGATGCCATGAGCATGATCCGAAAGATCCAAGCAGGTTCTGTGCGAAGACAGTGGATTGAGCCATCACAGAAGTCGACTGTGCGTAACCTCGTCTTCATTTTCTTTCCGGGGCACGCAGATTTTGATGGAAAGGGCTGATAATTTGGCTGAATCCGCTGTCACTGCTAAAAGTCAACCCATGAATCATGCTGATATTATCAATGCCCTCAGAGAAGTGGGAAGGGTGGAAGACCTTTGAGGCAGCGATCCAACGTCGTTCACCTCACTTATGCCTATGCTACAATGATTGAGTCTTCATGAGACTGATTATCCTTTAGTGGTTATTTGATGTTCACCATCAGCTAGTGTCCTCAACCCAGGAACTTTGTATATGCTGCACACAATTGCCACTACCTAGACGGTAGAAGAACTATATTGAACTTTAACATATAGAAGGGAACCTTCTGCCTTGTTTGTAATACTATGTGCTGTCAGCACCAGAACTATATTGATTATATCACCAGTGATCCTGAATCTGCAGAGCTTCAACCATCCTCACCGTCAACCTTGGGAAGATGCTGCACTCCAGGACCTCCTGGACAGATAAGTCGTGGTGGTCAGAGACTGCAGTCACCCATAGTACTGAGTGCCAGTCACCTGGGTCCATAGTTCGTCAGTTTTGCAGTGATGATAGATGCTGTTGCACTAGGCAAACCAGGAGTCAGTATAGACTAGGAATTTCTTTGATTCATAGAGAGATTGTTTTGTCCTGCTTAATTTATTCTTGTGTCTCTTTACCTGTCTTGTACAGATTACATTATGTATTGTTATTTTACACTCAGGGGTTAGTGTCAAATCTTGTACAGTTCTTTAGGTTAGCTGGAATAAGGGTGGTATTTATATATTATAGTCTGTACTGTGTTAGACTAGTATAGGATTCCTATTAAGTAGTGAGGAAGTCATACTACTTTTAAGTAGTGGGGAAGTCATACCAAGAGGCGCCTAGGAATAATTATAGATTCTGTAGTGTTATAATTTCAGTCGCCTTACCCCTGAAGTAGGTCCGATGTTCACTGGAGCTGCGGAATACCACCTAAACCACTGCGAGCCAACATCTCAACATAAAAACTACCTCAGAGTGTCATTTTGGTCCACTGTGGAGAACCCTAATAAAGACACATGACACCAGCGTCATATGACACTTGCGAGTACTTTAAAAGCACAGAACTTCATGCAACACAAAGAAAGTGTTCACCACGTCTGCAACACCCACTCACGGACCCAAAGTGGTCATCTATATGAAAACCTGACCAAGACCATTCAGGGTTCTTCGAGTCTTCAGTTCTTGAGTTCTTGGATTGAGTTCTCAAACGTTTTGTAGTCAGTTCTTCGAGAGCCTGCAGTTATGTTTGTTTTCGATATTTAACGAGTTTTTATACGTGTTAAAAATTATTTCCTAATCATTCGGCTTTGAAGATTTTTCTCAGTTTAAAGTCGACACGATTGTTTACAGCCAATTACTACCCTGGTATATTTAGAGCACCTATATATGTAACGATTAAATTGGTATCAAGTACCTGTACTTGTAAGCCAAGGGAGAAGCAAACTATGGACTGCCGAGAAAAACTAGCCATTAGAGCAATTTTGACAGGGCCGCAAGACGGAGTAAAGTTACTATTTAATACGGTCCTTCAAACAGAGAGGGGACCCTGAGGCTGTAGAAACATTACACACACACACACACTCATATATATATATATATATATATATATATATATATATATATATATATATATATATATATATATATTAGTAACTAATGATGTATTGACTGGCATTCATAGAAATCAGTAGAAAGACAGAGGACACGCCAGAAAACATAAAAATTAAAAGCTAGGGTTGCCGTGCCGGAAAGCGAACCCGTTACCACCAAATGATGTGTGGGCCTTGCTATGGAAACAATTATACTGAACATGGCTAGCTAGACACCCCTAAAAAGGTGTCTTCATTGGCCATGTCTATTGTTCAGCTTGAAATCCACAACTACGAAATACGGACATAATTTAACTCAAATCATTAGAATATCACAACTGGTTTCACAAATTTATGTTAATCAAGCATCCGTCGAATAACAAGCACAGAAACAATTTACAATCACGGCAGATCATATTGCCTTTTCTAGAATACAACGAACATTTACGAAAGAGATCTGACTGATAGGTTCCATTGCGTTACATGTAATACACATAAATGAACAGAGAAATATTATATATTACATAATAAGTAAACATACAATGCATTAAAAGCACTCATAGAAAGAAGAAGAAAAACAGAAGGACACAATAGAAAGCATACAAATCGGAAGCTTTAGTTACCGTGCGCGGAATCGAACGTATCACTTCCAAAGGGCGTGTGCGCCTCGCTATGGAAAAAGTGTACTTAGACAAGCGAATGACCTATCAAGCAACCCGCTTGCAGTATGAAAAAAACATATATCAGCGTCCAAAAAAGTTATGACCTAAAAAAAAAACAAGAAACTGATGTCACCAAATATATAATCCTGTAATAGAACACGTGTTTTAAGCTAACTCAGAAAATAGAAGACAGTGTCTGTCGGCAGACTGTCATAATGACATAAAAGGCGATTACAGTTCTTTTTCTCCGGTTGACAAGTTCATAGATCAGAAGAGTGGAAGAGTGCGATAATCTTTCTATATTATCCCACACAAATGTCGTTTTACGAGGAAATTTGTGTGTTACGTTTGTAATGGATTTTGTACTTTATGGCCCACGACCAGGTTGGTAATTCTAAATTTGGCCGGTGGACTAAGTTGCCCATCCCTGCTACAGGTCCTGACGGAGCAGCACTGTTTTAAAAAATAACCTTGGCTCTCAGATTAACCACCTAGCCTTAACCCTTTGAGGACGACTGGGTCAATCTATCGGCAATACAGAAAAATAGCCAGAAAGACGGCCGGGTTGATTTGTCGGCCTCGTAATATGAGCCTTGAGATTGTCTGGCTGGTTTCATACCAGCCAATCAGATTGCTTCTCGCATTTTTGTGTGTGTGAGTGCACGAGTGGTCTGTTTAATGTGGTCTTTGGTGAAAGTTTGTTGCGTTCTGTAACTGTATATAGAATATTTTGTTGGGGTGTTACAGAATGGTAAAGCAGCCTGCTGCGTCATCGCAACCGAAATATAGCAGGAGGCAGGAAAAGAAGTAGATCAATGTGCCAGATGTGACATGGATATAGGACCTATATGGGTCATGCTACCCAAAAAACAAGTCTTAGGACTTATTCAGGCTTCATTCATCACAAAATGTATCCAGATTGTTCGATTTAGTTGTGTTTGTCCTAAGTGATTACCACACAAAAAATTGCATGCATAAATATACACAATTTAAACAAATGTTAAAGTGTCAGTGTGATTCATTAAGGCTCCGTCTTCTCGACACTGAAACTGCAAATAAGGTTCCGTTTTCAACGAGTTAAATGGGTACCAGGTAAAATACTGTTGACCACATCACCCAACAAGTGCTGTTAGTCTATAAAATAGAGATCTAGCCCCATATGCATGGGCAAGGATCTTTACTTGACCCCTGCTGTAGTTCTAAGTTGGTACAATAAGGGCCTTTGTGTCAGTGCATTCTTCCCTGGTGTACACTTTGTTTCTGCACGAGTGAGCGATTTTCACAGCAAGCATGCTGAGAGTTACTGCCCCCTTCCCCTTCCCTGTGAGTGGGGGGATTAGGGGTGGGGGCGGGGGGGGGGGTCAAGTTCAAGAAGAAGAAGAAGAAGAAGAAGAAGAAGAAAAAGAAGAAGAAGAAGAAGAAGAAGAAGAAGAAGAAGAAAGAAGAAGAAAATAGACTTGTTGAACCTTAACAAGTTTGGCGCAAAAGACTTAAGTATCAACGGTTTGCTAAAACTGTATATGTATCAGGGCGAAAGGTTCCGTCAAAGCAGCCTAGCTGTAAACCAGAAAGTGAGAACAACAGTGTTAGGAGTCAAAGCGGAATTAAGAGAATAAGGAAACACTGACTCCTGATTGATTAATAAACAGCATTTTCCATGTAAACTAAAAAATTGTGGCCATATTAAGGGCCACGGTCGATAAAAAACCACAGTACCAGAAGGAGTGGTGTCACGAAAGAGGGACAGAAGCTAACCAGCACTAAGATGGGCACAGATATAAGTGACAACCTGTATACGAAAGTGCAGGAGGCAGGAGATCGAACGAGAAATCGAAATTACTTCTTAAAAACTGTGATGAGAGCAACGTTCTGCGATGGAATGCTACATGATGATGAAAATAGCCCCAACCACAATTTCCAGAACGTATCATTTACTTATAAATTCGGGATTAGTAAAACATCAGGCCCGCCGAGGATTGCACGTAAAGGCTGTTTTTTATTGATCGGATGTTAGCTGAGGTCATGCAGGGACTAGGGAAAGTGCGTGACGTCATGCCTGTTGCTGAAATTCTGCAAGTTGCGTGGGAAAGTGGCCGGACAGCGGTAGACGCGGAAGCTCTTTACAGAGCAAGGGTGACAGGCAATTATGTGGGGGTGTTTATTAGATGTGAGTTAACTCTTTGATTTACATTAACTCTTTGATTTACAAATAATTATCATTCCTCTGCTTTATGCCGTGCAACGTTGGGAGTCATGTCTATCAAGAGCTTTCTGTCTCGTGTACTTTCCATGCCCATCATTTCAAACTCTCTAGCATCTTCTCACTCTTGTTTTTGCTTTGCCTATTTTCCCCTCTAACCTTTCCGCTGACATGATTTACTCCTGTTATTCATCTGTTCATTTGATGATGTGATCATATATATATATATTTATATGAACGATTACATAATATTCATACTTTCTTATTTATCAGCTCACTGTGTGGATTACAGGGCTTCATTCTGAGGTATACATAAAAAGACAACTGTCCATGCTACCCAAAAGCATGTTCTAAAAGGCGGCTTAGGGGTATGTTGAAATCGGATGTGTTGGACACAAAGATACAGCCCGTCTAGCTGTAAAACCCAACACAACGCCCTCAGTGACGGTGAACGGGACAGGTAAAATAAGTAGAAGATACTGCTAATGTGGATAAAAATCTTATGTATTCTATTATTCATGGGCACAGTTTCATAAATTCGACATAAAGGCTTCATTTAGGCTGTAGCAGACGATTTCTTTGTGTTGATTTAGATAATGCTACGATGATATGATAATAGAATGAGCGTGTCCGAGCAATAGAGAGTTGAGCTAAATTGAGTCAAGAATCAACATCACAACACTCGGAGCATTTCCATTCGCGCTCTGTCCTCATCTTCAGCAGCCAGCGCAGAGTTCCAATACTAATGGTGCCGGTTGCAAATTGGTTACATGTCCGTCTTGCCTTTCCTCTAAGCTAGACCCTCGTTACACACTGTCTGTCTGTTCATTCACCACCACACCGGCATACATGGATAAAAGATCCAACATATACTCATTACCCTTGACCTTCCCAGTGAACATTGCTTTTTTTTCTCGAAGCGTCCCTGTCTTCACCTTTCTCAGCAGTCTCTCGGAGTATGTTGCAGTTGCAACAAGTGTATGCATCTTGTTTTCTGGCCATCGGAAAGGTGTAGTGACCGCCTCCACCTCCATTCCCATGCTAGATGTTGTGGTATTGTTTCTTGGGCTGTTTAGCACTAAATATTCTCCACTGGCTTTTGCTACAAAACCTCAGGGACTTCTCTTCCCTCTCAATAGATAACCACCTGTATAGATAATCAGATCAAATGGTGAGGATTGTGGTGAATCAACTGTTGGACTTCCACCTCCTTAGCACTCGCTGGCCCCTCTCTGCACTCCCGGCTCAATGTGATCACGATCCTAAATAGACTTTTCCTCTCGTACTATGACCCATTTCCCTTATCGCCCAATGTTCGGGGCATACATACTTGTCTTATTGTCTTCTGCTTGAGCCATCGGTGATTTTCATTTTTTAAGCCCCCAACTCTTACCTTCAGCCAAAGCTTTACAGAGGGTGCTCTTTGTCTGCATATACTCTGAGGTATGCCTTAGTCTGCAGCATCATTAGCCTATCTGCAATAGTCTGCATTGAAAGGATGTATTGCATGCACACAATTGGGGTGTCTCTTGTACATTCCAGGATCACCCGCATAACTTCATTTTGTACGCGTTCCAGTTTCTCTAGCTAACTTTACGAGACAGTAAGTAACCGCAATCCATAATCAATCACTGAGAGGATTAAATGCTGGTAAAGTGTTAACAGCATTCTCTGCAACATGTCCATTGCTGCAGTAATCTTTAGTGCACTGGGGCTTTCTTGAGCCTTTGTCCCAACATCTTCCATGGGATCCTTGAAAGACAAGCTTCTGTCAAAAGTTATTCCCAGGTACAGCAGTCCACTGTCTTTATTGATGTCCCCGCCATTTATTTTAGGCTTGGAATATCAGTACAGCCTTCATCTCTGTACACCAGTCGATCACCTTATCTACTGTCGCCTGTAACTATTAAGCTTTTTTATTCCGATCTCTCTCAATCTTTTAAAATAACTTCATCTGCAAATGTCAATATTCTGCATCATTGCATTCCTTAATAATCTTTCCTGTTCATCTCTTTGTGTTGTCCACCCACATGACACTTTATAGTTTTTCTTATATGGTTTTACAAAGGAATTTTCTTCAATGAAATAAATGTCAAAGTAACGTTACAGAACGTGATGACATGAAAACACGTCTCATAAGGTTTTAAGTTTACCTAATTAAAATCATTTGATGTAAGAGCCGACATTACAGCACTCAAGACTTTTCCACGAGCGTCCCTCCTCATCTTCTGCAGACAGAGCAGAATTCTAACACCGACGTCAACAGTTGCATTCTTCTTCTTCTTCTTCTTCTTCTTCTTCTTCTTCTTCTTCTTCTTCTTCTTCTTCTTCTTCTTCTTCTTCTTCTTCTTCTTCTTCTTCTTCTTCTTCTTCTTCTTCTTCTTTCTTCTTCTTCTTCTTCTTCTTCTTCTTCTTCTTCTTCTTCTTCTTCTTTCTTCTTCTTCTTCTTCTTCTTCTTCTTCTTCTTCTTCTTCTTCTTCTTCTTCTTTCTTCTTCTTCTTCTTCTTCTTCTTCTTCTTCTTCTTCTTCTTCTTCTTCTTCTTCTTCTTCTTCTTCTTCTTCTTCTTCTTCTTCTTCTTCTTCTTCTTCTTCTTCGTGTTCACCAGCTGTAAACTCTGGCGGAAAGTTCTGGTCGTTCGTCCAGTCAACTTCTGCACTGCAGTCCTGTTCCAGAACCTGAGTGTTGCGTATGCATCCGTATGACAGATCTGACTAATTTGTGTGCAGACTGTTGGTTCCTTGCCTCTCAAGCATATGCACTCCGACTTCAAAGGAAGCTCCCAATTACTCGACTCTTACGACGTGCTTTTGAGTAGGCAGTGGGTCTATTCTTGTTTTCCCTATAATAGGGCCCCGGATCCCACACAGAGAGGTTTCATTCTGACTATGTATGTCCGTCTTGCCTGTGTTCCTGGTGTAGAGCTTAGATCAAATCCCTTAACCACTCTAGCTGTACCACTTTCTCCAGACCAGGGGGTGCCTAGTTGACCATGTATCTTAGTGCACTTGTATTCATGGCGAGGCGCATACGCCGTCTGGATGTGACAGGTTTAATTCCAGGCACGGTAACTATAGCTTTCGATTTTTATGTTGTCTAGTGAGTTCTTCTATCTTTCTACTTCTTTCTATGAGTGCCGTTCTCAATACTTTCTGTTACTTTATTAATTTCTCCAGACCAAAATTATGCATAGGTGTCCATGCATCGCCCACTCGCCCCGTAAACGGTCTTCGGCATCCATATCATACCCAGTCCGTCATGCATCTATTCACCACCGAGCAGTGCAGAACCAACCAGTCTGTCTGCTCAACGGACTACAACACTCGCATATCTAGGAGAAACGATTGAAAGGATGCCAAACGCTGTGGCTTTATTTTACGTGTATGAAAAGTAATTGCGTATTTTGTTTGAATTGCACTCAACAACTAGTATATCGCAAGAAACTACTAACCACTAATCATCATGAAGCAGATCATTTGCAGAACGTCGCTCCCATCACGTTTTGCTTAAAGGAAACTGTCTCTCTTCAGCTGTCCCGCTACGTGCACTTTCATATTCAATGAATCACTTATTGCCTGTTCTCACGTGTTGGTCGGCCGCTGCCTCTCCTTCTTGGTACTATCCCTTCTGCTAAATTTTTTTCCAGTCAGCCATGTCGCTTGATATTTCGAAAATATTTCAGCTTCTGAGACACAATTCTGTTTATCAGACGATCTTCTTTGATGTTCAAATCTATTTTAATGTTACTATTTCTTCTTTTCTTTTTCCATGGTATTCTGCAAATTTTTTTTACAACTTTTCCGCTCAAATCCCCTAATTTCTTCTTAGGGCCTGGGAAATATTACGTTAAGAAACAAGTAAACGTAACGCAAAATTAGGACGAAAGTTCAAGATAGGGAATGAGGCGTAGAAATACAATAGAATAAAAGGACGAAAAAATAATACGCTGTATCTTCTCTAGCTGACTGGAGCTTTCTATAGCACCTCTTTTCCATTCCTTTCAGTCATCCATAACTATGTTCGAAGCAGGAGTACAAACTGCGGTCGCCTAAAAATTCACAGTAGGCATTCAAACCTGTGTGCTGCTGTTTGAGCGATGGCAGGTGCCTTTTCTGAGGGACTTTGGTTACTTCCTAAACATAAATTAAGGTTCCATTCACAGTAGAAACCTAGACTCCACTCGTAACAGAAACCGACACTCCTTCCATGTTCTTCAAAGAGTTCCTACAGGAACTGTGGATGGGAACAGAACGCGCATGGGAATGCCCCGAGTGCTGTGATGCCAATTCTTAACTGAACTCAACATAACTCAACAGTTTATTCAGTTTCCCGCGTTCCTCTCTCAACAGAAACCTACATCAGTCCCACAACAAAAACATACTTTGCTGTCGCAACATATGGCTACTCAAGTCTCAGAAGTTAAATCTACTTTCCTCTGAACAGAGAAACCTACTCTACTCTCAACATAGAAACCTGCCATACTCTCGAATCAGAAATTGTGAAACTATGGGGGTGACTGCAGTCAAGCTAATACAATGAATTCCAGAGAAATTTGATGAAAAAGCTCAACAAAATGGGAAAGAGGAAAACGTGCACAAAACAACACAACGTAACGTTTCGGCCGGGCAGCCTTTTTCAAACATGTATGTCAAATTTCTCTGGAATTCACTGTATTAGCTTGACTGCAGTCACCCCCATAGTTTCACCATTTTTGGATTTTCACATCGACTGCGCCTGACCCACGTTTTTGATTGTCACTGTACATGTTTGTTTTATTTTCCGCGCCCCTGTGTTTCGCTTTGTTTATTTCGCCGCACAAGGTTAGGTAAGTACTTTTTAATAAAATAAGTTTTTAAAATTTGTTTACCTTTATATACTTTTGTGTCTAACCTGTGTTCTACTCTTCCCAAATGCCTTCTCACGTCTAAGTCATGACTAACCTGCTTTCTTTTATCACTATTGCTTTCAGTCTGATGCCCGCTGAGTTGTCTCTGACTGCTAAAAATCTCGCTTTCACCACGTTTAAGAAAACCAGCGTTGCATCTCATCGGAATTTTCTACAACGATGTTTACGTTTAAAAATTATCCCGAAAGGTTTCGCCACCAAATTCCATCCTTCAGTAGGCCCGCCATCCTTGAACTACAGCCAACCATTGGCCAGAATCGAGGAGAAATGCGCTTATCTTCGCATGCGTTGCATACTAGATGCACACGAACGCCACCTCCAACAACTGGGCGACCAGATTGATATTCTGGTCTACAATCTACGAAGGCTCTTAACCAACAACAGGTTGGCCTATTTGATCATCCGCTCTACTATTCACACCACCAATCAGGAGTGGTATTCTTTCCTTACAAATACCAAGAAGAATAAAATGAACTGCCTCCGACTCCCACAATCCTTTGGAGCACCTGCTAATCCAGCCTTAGCCCAAAATCTTGTTGTTTGCATCCCACCCGACCTACCCCTCTCCGATGATGAACGCTCACTCCTTAGTAAAGGCTTGAAATTTGTCCCTCTAAGACCACGTGCTGACAAACACACTCTCCTCCAGGATGCACACTCCTTCTTCGCCGTCTACGCCTGAAACATCATCACTGGGGTCAACCACCCGCCCCCACTGGGCCTATTGACGAAACTACATTTTTCTTTCAACGGCCAACAAATCCCGTTCACAGTGGACTCCTCCTGCTGGTAAATCTAAGGCGCTTGGTCTATACACCAGCCACACGCTCCATACTATCCAACAGTTGGAACAAAGGCCTTTACCTAAATCCAACCTTTCCAAAGGTGAATGGCGGGCACTCTCCTCCCTCAGAAAGAGGAACGATATTGTTATAAAGTCAGCTGACAAAGGGGGCGCTGTAGTGGTTTGGAGGAAGGATCTTTATATTGAGGAAGCCAGTACCCAACTCGGAAACCCCGTTTTTTTATTCCGCCAGAAGGGATGACCCCGCAGTCTCCAACAATAAGAAAGTCAAGGACACGTTACATTCATTTATTTCACAGGGTACTCTTCCTAAGCAGGCCAACAATATGCGTGTTTTTGACAGCCAACTTGGCAAACCGTATATGTACTTGCTGCCTAAGATCCATAAGCCCAACAACCCTGGACGTCCCATTGTATCTGCATGCTCCTGTCCCACGGTGTATCTTTCTGAATTTGTAGATAGTATTTTCCAACCGATTGTCACTAGTCTCCCTTCATTTGTCAAGGACACCAACCATGCCCTCAACATTTTCTAATCCATCAGACTACTTCCCGGTAAAACCAATCTTCTTTTCCTGATAGACGTATGCTCCCTCTATACGTCTATCCCTCACTCTGATGGTCTTAGAGCACTCCAGTTCTTTTTGGACTTCAGTTCTTGTACGCCTTGCCGAACTGGTACTGACCCTTAACTCTTTTGAGTTCAATGGTGAGTATTTTTACCAGATCAGTGGGGTCGCGATGGGCACCAAGATGGGTCCTAGTTACCCGTGCCTCTTTATGGGCCACCTGGAATACGAGGTCAGTTTATCATACCCGGGCAAGTTTCCGGAGGTGTATAGGAGATACATAGATGATGGCGTTGGTATCACCGAAATGTCCATGGTCGAGCTTGACTAATTTATTACTTACATCAACAATTTCAATCCGGCTATCAAATTCACCTCACTGATCTCCACTACTTCAGTTAACTTTCTTGACATCACGATTAGCATCGATTTCCCGTGTCTGAAAACCACAGCCTACTACAAATCCTCTATACGTCTTCTCACCCACTACCGTGTAAAAATTCTATTCCATATTCACAGCTCCTTCGATTGCACAGGTTGTGCTCTGATGATTCTGACTTCTTTGATAAATCAGTTGAACTTCTTGAATTCTTCCGTGCCCGTTTCTATCCGGAACACATTCTACAAGGGGCTCTAAACAAAGTTTTAGCAATCACCAGGAGAGATGCTTTTCCTACCAAACGTAACTCCACCAATGATGGACCTAAATTGATCTTGACTTTTCACCCTAACAATGTGGCTGCTTCCAAAGTATTCTTTCGTCATTTGGACATCCTCCGCTCTGATCCGGACACCAAGATTATCTTTAGTGAGAAACCTAGATTAGTTTACAGATGAGATCGCAACCTTAAAGACATACTTGTCCGAAGCCGACTCCCACCGATCCACACAGCACTTCCTCTTGGGACTACTCAGTGCTCACGCAGCACCTGCAAAACATGTCCTTTCGTTGTCCAGACTTCTTCGGTCAGTTTCCTTAATGGTTCTTTTCAAATTAGGGAACCTTTTACTTGCGAATCCCGCAACGTAATTTATGCAATTATCTGCAAACGATGCAGCAAGGCATACATTGGGGAGACTGGCAGGAAGCTAGCTGATCGTTTCCGGGAACACCTCTCCGATATCGACAAAAAGACACTCAAACCAATCCCTCTTCATTGTAATAGCCCTGACCACAGCGGTAAAGATGACATATCTGTCACAGCATTAAAATCTTGCTATGGCGATCATACTACCCGCCTCGCTTTGGAAAATCGCCTTATCCACAGCCTTGGCGTTCTTAGTCCAAGAGGTATCAATATCCAACATACCTTCATCTAAATAGTTCTAATCTTATCACATTTTAAATGTTAATTATTTTATTTTATTTCATATTATTACCCTATTCTATTTCTTATCAATATCATTTATGTATCATTAACACTTTGCATTTCTTTTATTCCCAGTATTGTGACTATATTTTTTAGCCATCGTTTATTTTATTTTATTTCATTTATTCCGCATCACATTTTTTAAACGTCGCTCACGTCACCCCTTAGAGATCTATATACTCTCCATTCCTCGTTTGTGTATTTCACTTGTGTTTGAAAAAGGCTGCCCGGCCGAAACGTTACGTTGTGTTGTTTTGTGCACGTTTTCCTCTTCCCCATTTTGTTGAGCTTTTTAGTCAAATTTCTCTCGAATCAGAAACCTACTCTCTTCTCAGAACGGAAATCTATGCTTTAGTCATAGCAGAGTATAACCTCGTGTCGCGATAAATTCTACTGTCCTCCCCAACAGAAAATTATGTTTCACTCATAACACAAACCCACGTTCCTCCAACATCAGTAACCCACATTATCATCATCAAGTGCCTTGCCGACTGACATGGATGATCATGCCTCTCCACTATCTGTGATCCGCAACTGCGTGTGCAGTTCGTGTGTTGATACCGCTCCATGACAACAGGCTGTCAAGAATCTTCTGGCGCTGTCTTCCTCTCAGATCTCTTTCGTAAACCACCTCCACACCCCCCCCCCCCCCCTTCTATAATATTAACCCAGACCTTTCTCACAACAGGAACCCACGCCTACAATAGTAACCCACGCTCCTCTCCCAATAAACATACGCTCCTCTCGCAGAATCCTACATCAAAATAGCCGTTTACTTTGGTTTCGCTTGAAACCACAGGGCAAAGTCAACTTAGGTGGCTGCGCTGTTCATTGATCGAACCCAACCCTTGACAGCTGATCTAAATGAATCCACACGCATGCATGAGAGATCACTCATTCTAAACAGGGAGAAAAAAAAGTATTTTTTTTTAATACAGTTTCCTTTGTAGTTTAGCACCCAGTGTAGATGGGGTGGGTGTAAGAAACGGAGAAAAGGGGAGGGAGATTCTTTCCAACAGCATCACTTACCAAATGAGCAAATTAATATGAGTACTGGGCTAGTAAATGTCTACATTTTGTTACATAAAGAAAGGTGGTCATTACAGTTACTGGACAACTGACCGTCTTTGTTACATCTGAAACTGGAGGAGGATTTTAACTACTGGAAAGTCGAACTGCCTATAAGAAAGCTTGTAATTGTCTAAGGGCGTGCGCAAGGGGCTTAAGCATTGTGCGCTGTAATAAGTTATATTATTATGTGATAAATGGTAAAACAGTAATAATATATATGAAATAATGTGAAATGTTTAAACAAATACTTTAAAAAGGAACATCTATACATCTTAGGGGGTGTAAAAAAAGGTGGGGGGGGGGAGGGGGTGGCGGGAAACCACTTAGACCACTTGCAAAATAAATTCTCCTTCCTAAAATCCATGCCGTGTGGCGTTGGTAGTAATGTCTATCTACAACTTTCTGGCTCGTATACTTCCAGTCAACTCTGGCACAGATGATCCGCCATGCCAGGATGTCATACTATCCAGCATTTTTTTTTCTCGGCCTGCCTCTCTCCTCCGACTTTCCTACTGCCAAGATGTACTCCAGATTTCTTCTTCTCGTCACATGAACAAAGAATGTAGTTTGTCTTTTTAGGATGTTCTTTTCAAGAATCAGTTTCTTTCAAGACGTATTCATTACACTTTTTAATCCGTCCTGGGTATTCTCGTCACATCCCCGCGGCTTCCAAATACTTTTTCACCAATCTACCAATTGCCCGTGATTGACTTCCACATTTCAAGTTATAGTTTATATAGCTGTAGAGAATTCTCATTTCGTCTCAATTGACAAAGAAAGATAGCATAAAATATTCTTCATTTTGTAAAATGCTGCATTTGTTTTAGCTACTGGACTTTTAACTTATTTAATACATCTTCCATCTGATGTTGTAAGGGTACCTAAATACTTGAACATATCAACTTGTTTGAGGTTTGTCCCATTTACTTTGATGTTGCGTTTTCGAGGGTCAGTTTCCTTTTCTTCACATTCCACTGCACCTGGTGTTTTTGGGAAAGGTATGAAAATGAAATGCTATAGAAACATTCTTAGAATACCACGGATGAGGAAGAGGAAAAACATCGACATTCTTAACCAGTTGAACATCAAGGAGAACTGGTTCATAAACAACATCCTGTCCCGAAAGTTAAAGTATTTTGGCCACATCAAGCGTCATGGTGGCGTGGAAAAGACAGTGATGGAAGGTGAGGTTTGTGAAGTGGAGGCAGAAGTCGACCACGGCGAAGATGAATACCAGACATTGACGATGCATTGGAATTGAAAACACATTGGGCTGGAGAGCTGGCTAGAGAAAGAATACTTTCAGGCATGCCGTGAAGAAAGCGACGTTCTGTAAAAGACTTGCTGATTGATTATGATGAAAGGCTTTCAGAAAGTCATTAGATATGTGTGCACTGTTTTAAACATCATTGAACAGTTGTATCAAAACTTTTAAACTCAGTTCACCAGCCGCTTTTAATTGTTCAATCGTGATGTTATCTGGCCCTGTAGATTTACATATCTTTATGTAGTTTATAGTATTTCCCACTTCCGCTTTCAGTATTGGCGGTTCTTCCCAATACTCATGACTCTCTGTGTCTGGTCTGCTGTTATCGTATAGCTCTTTTATAAACTCTTTACATCTTTCATTTGCCCTCTTTTTGTCCAATAATATTCCCCCTTCTTTTGTTTCCAAGAAACTATTTGCTGTATATCTTCTAAAACCTGATTGCTCTTGTATTCTTTTAAACATGTCTTGTGTGTTCTCTTTGTTCTTCAATTTGTTTGCACTTATTGTGTTGCCAAACATTTTTCGCTTTATTACATTTATGTACAATCTCTCTATGAATTCTTTTATATTTATCTTGTATGTGTTTACTACTTCATATAATTTCCATCAGATGTAAAATGTCCTCTGTCATCCATTTTAGTTTCCTTTGCTGTCTTCTGTTAATATTTCTGTTCGTGTCTGTTGCAAGGACTTCTTTAGCATTTGCCACTGTTGATCTATACTGCTTATCTTTCCAGTAGTATTGTATCTATTTTGAACAATATTTGTGTATCTCTCACCCATTTCTTGATTTGATTCGAGCATTGCCAAATTAAGCTTGGATTGGTGACGTCAGGAGCATGGCCTGTCATATAGTGACGGTCTTGGTCTGTGTATCTGTCAGCCCGTCGGACTACCCTCGCTCGTCTTTTCGTCAGCCCGACTGACTACTTGTCTGTCTGCTCGGCTGTCTGTTTCTTTCAAAAGCACTTATGCTTTCAGCCTTTGTCGAAATTACTGATTTGATTCGCTCAGTCCCGCGGTATAGATTTTCTCATTACAACTAACGTCTTAAAAATACACGAACTCCATAGCTCTAGCAACAATACCCAGGGACCTCTAAACCGAAAGACAGCTGTAAAACGAGGAAAACGGTTCGATCATTTCTTCACTTGGACCTGCAGACAGACAGACAGACAGACAGACAGACAGACAGACAGACAGACAGACAGACAGACAGACAGACACAGACAGACAGACAGACAGACAGACAGACAGACAGACAGACAGGCAGACAGAATGGCGGGCGGGCGAATTAACAGACGGATAACGATACAGTCAGGCAGACCGACAGGCAGAGGGATTGACAGACCGACAGACAGACACACATAATGACGGATGGATGGATGGATGGACGCACAGACAGGCATACAGGCGGACAAACACATAATCTTTATGGAACTCTGAATATTTATGAAAAGACAAAGGCTCTCAGGTGCACGTAACACAAAGCTTTTTGTTTGTCACACCCCTGCCTCAAAGAGCTACTTAGGCTAATAAATGAAAATGTATCGATTATTTTCCCACTGCCCTGGGCCCAGCAAGTCACACGGTCTGAGATGTGGTGTGTCGGTTGGGCTGGGGGACGAGGGGTACCATTTTCATCCTTGTTTTGCTGGAAACTGGAGGATCAAGGATATGTTTATGAAATCATTAGTTCTGCGGAACGCTGTTGTGTATGTAGAGGAGGGAAATAAAGACGAATCTGAACACCTACAGCTGTGTCCGGATAGTCCTGATAATTAAATAATAGCGCACAACACAAGAGATGTTCACACACACACACACACACACAAAATACTCTGTAACTTAAAGTGGTCTTTGGTTCGAATCCGCAAGGAGTCAGACTTTTCCGAAATCACCTTGGTTCCGAGATCAAACCATTTTAAACTTGGTACCAAATAGTTAGCATCGGTGCTGTAGGTGTTGTGAGCGCGCTTCGTAATGCAAGGGGTGCCGGTTTCGACCCCAGTTGCAGCCGAGTTGGCTCTAGACCACAGAGCGTTGGTTTCGACAGTAGTATCAGGAGTTGTTCGTTTAGTAGCAATGGTAAACTACTAGACGTAAATTTGCCTAGAAAAACCACAATAGTCGAAAAATGTTGGGTTTGGTTCTGCAACGTCCTTTAACGGATAGGCATCTAACCAGATAATATGATTCATTCATTTCCATGTTGTGCCATTAAATGTTATCTAGGTCTCGCAGCAGTCTATTTCTCTATTCCGTCCCATCCTGGGCAATTACTTCTATGTTTTGGGTGAAATCCAATACAGCACCGTTTGCTTCTCTCAACAATGTTCGCCTTGGGGTTTCTCTTGGACGGGCTGATACTCCTAGTGATACTCTATTCATCTCTTCTCAGAATGTGTCAGGGAGAGTGGCACTGCGAGGAGTAACCTGGGGATCTGGCTGACGCTCGACACTCATGGGAAAGGCAAGACGGATATACAATCAGACAGTTACTGGCACCATAGGAATTTTAACTCTTTGCTTGCTGCTGAAGATGCGGACAAACCGCTTATGAGAGTGTCCCGAGTGCTGTGATGTCGATTCTTAACTGAACTCAACTTAACTCAACAGTTTCTTCAGTTTCCCATTTAACATTCATTCCGAATGTGTCCAATATAACGCCATCTTCGTTGCCTTATAACTGTTGAAAATAGTGGATGCACATACATTTTTCTCATTTCTTTATTCCTCTTGAATTCATCCCTAGTTATGTTTAACAGTACCTCATGAATTATTTTTCGAATAAATTCAACTTTTGTTGCATGTCTTTAGTGGTTCTGCAAGTTTCACTGTCATTTAGCTACTACCACAAAAAGTCATGTAGCTACTACCACAAAAAGTAAAAGCGACTGGCGCAGTATTGACAACACCAATCATCGAAAAATGGGACAGGGCTGGGAGTGTCTGTGGCCCAGTGGTCAAGACGTTCCTTTCATGAGCTACATCGTTCGCTACACGAACAAGTTTTCTTATCGGAGATCACAAGAAATCGTCGGGACTATCACATGGCTTCGTTAAAATGAGTTAGGGTATGTGAAGGTGAGTAAGGTAAAAGTATAGTAGCACTGAGGACAGGTCGACAAACGACCGCTCATTTCTTCAGCAGCAAACGTATAGTGAGAGTTAAGATGGTATCAGTGGGAGTCTGGACTGTATGTCCGTCTTGCCTTTATCCCGAGCGTTGAGCGTCGGCCAGATTCCCTGGTCCTTCATCGCTGCACTGTTTTCTTCAGTGTAATGCCTTTCATTTGTGCAGCGGTTGTGTCATGGTACTTAATATGGCCCGTAGCAGGTTTATGTAATGGTAAAGGTAAAGTCGGGAGATGTGAACCAGCATCATTGCAGACGATTATAAACTGTAAGGGCTCTGCCACCATTACGGACAGTTGATAAGAAACTGTCCGCCTGTGTCGCCATCAGCATTCAGCTGCGTAGCTATAGCGACGTTCCTCCATTTACCCCAAAGTCATAACTCTGGTACCCATTTCCTAGATGCTGGGTGAACCCTGGGAACCGCCAGGTTTCGAACACCAACCGTGAGCTGCAGCGAGTCGCAGCTAGATTTGAAAGCGAGTCTGTGAGCAGGTGAAATACATTATGTAATAATTCTACGTGTTTACAGCCAACTCATCGTGCCCGACTAATTCCACCAACGACAAACTGCATTTCTGGTGGCGGTTATTGGCTTTGGCGGCTATAGCAGCTGCCATATGCAATTACTGCGTGCTAATATTTCTGGATTGTGCCAGGACTAATTGTTTGTTTACCAGTTTCTTCAAATGGAACAGTGCAGGACATTTCATTTAATTTTCACTAGCACAGGAACTGAGCTAGTATGGGGAAACCTGACTGCAGTGAAGTTGAAATCTCGACTACGAAGAAGACTACAACTCTTCAGACCGTTATAATCTTGTTGAGCCTTTGTGCTGTACACTGGCTGCTGAATGAGCCGTATAATCTATAGCTTATTATGCGTCAGTTTAACACCAAGAGGTGAAGATCCAGCCAGCTGATTTTCTTTATTGGTGTTACATTTCCTTGAGAGTTAACAAAGCGAGGATGGGTGTGGGGGGGGGGGGGTCGAATCTTGCTCGCATGACTCTTGCATTGGAGGACTAAGCAGGCCTGGAAATGCCCAGTGTGCAGTGACGTCGTCTGTGATAAAATAACATTATGGTGCATGATTTAACATGGTCTATAGACACTCTATAAAACAGTACCCAAGCTATGTCCTAGGGAGAGAAAGACATTCATCCCTGGCCCTAATTGTTATGATTATATAATGTGATTCCCATACCTCCCTATAGAACAATGTAACATATACGGTAACACGGAAAGATAAAATAAATAAATACACAACATTGATTATATCACTTATTGAGTGCAGTTGGGTCTATCGAAATGTGAGTCTGGATCCCACGCATAAAAGACCTCAGGGAACAGACACTGGATCTTTCATTCACTTAAATGTATGTAATTTACAACACTGTGATAAATTGTTACGAGCTGTGCTACATATGATATGCATGTGTTGTTGTAGGTTCGCTCCGTTTACTGGGCTGTTCGGTTAACGTGTGCACTTTTAACAGAGATATGTCTGGATCTTCGATGGAGCTACAGAGTTCATTCTTCGTATGACGCTCTCGGCAGGCGCGTAATCGTTCTACGAGTAAAGGCTCAATTATATACAATCAAACCCTGTTCAAAAAATGTATTTAGCTGTATTTTAAATGTTTTAACCACTTTATATATAATCGGACATACGCTAGGCTTCACAGAATAAAAGTCACACAAAAATAAAATATAAAAAAGGTTCATTTTTAGGAGTGTTTTGTTTCTCGCCGTTGTTCTGCTGATCAAGGTCGCAAGATCGTTTGTTTGTCTACTGTAACTGGCTCTGCAAGTTCTGTTTTTCCAGTCCTGTTTACATAAAAAGGATAGCATCGAACCAATTTATTAATACATAGGATCGCACCACAAACAGCTGGAATCGGTGACGATCAAACCTGCAAACTCACAGTTGTTGGCATCTTTCCGTTTTTCCATATGATATGGTTAAAAAGGTTACTTGCGTATCCTTTACAGGACATTGCAGAACCAACCCCAAACAGCCCCCTGCTGGTGTGTGGTTTCTTTAGGCAAATTTACGCCCAGTAGTTTGCCATTGCTAGGCGGTCGGCTTTCTCGATACCACTGTCGAAACCAACGCAAGGCGTATGGCCCGCAGCTGGGATCGAACCCGGCACTCCGGCATTACGAAGCGTTGCATCGACTTAGCCACAGAGCCGACATGATAGGGTTACGATGTACAATTTGGAGTCGCATTAATCACGGCCTGTGACTATGGCCAGTTTGTCTCAACACAGTGGTCTCTAACACAGGGTGGGGTGGAGGGAGGCTAAAGGGGACTAGAGTGTGGGGGGGGGGGGGGGGGGGGGGGGCAAGAGGGGGTTGGAGGGGAGTTGGAGAAGGCTGTAGGAGGCTGAAAGGGGGAAAGGATAATTGGTTGAACCAGAGGGGGTTGGAGGAGGCTACCACCCTCTCCCGCGGGGACAGCGAGGAAGTTTCAAAGTGGGCGTCAAATAATTTAAATAGAAATGGACGAACTATCGGAACATGTTATTGGAGGTTACATCAAGTGAACGATAAGAAAAAGTGTCTTCTATTACGACATGCTTGTTAGGGAAGGGGTGTAACTAGTAGGTGACTGCAGTGGAGCTGATTGTAAGAAATGTTAAAAATAACACAAAATTATTATCGAAACTATGTTGTATCAAATGAGCAACTCACAAATCTTAGATTTCTCTACCCGTTGTGACCCCAGGAGCACACGAGCCTGTGTCTAATTACTAGCGGGGTATGTGTGTTTGCGATTTCTGATCCTGTATTCGCTGATTGCGATGGGTGATTTGTGAACCACAAGATCAACCTTACCTGGTCAGAATCGATACTGGAGAAATTGCTGCCGAATATTTCGTATCCGGGCAACGTCATTTTCTCTCGGCTATCACCAATTGCAAAGGTCAATAAAACAAAAGCGCTGATTCAACCAAGCTGCAAACACTGCTAAATTTGACAGCAGGAAATACTTTAAGTATAAGACAATAAAAAATAGCGTAAACAAATGAAGACTGCATACAACTGCACACACATAGGTATACATAACATTAGCCAGTGTCTTTATTTCACCAGCTGTTTTGTGTAGAACTCACAAACAGACGGATGGAAGCACAGACGGGAGACTTAATTTATATATGCACAGACGGATGGACAGACGGACTTGCGGACGGATACAAGGACGAAAGAGACCGACCGAATTACGGAAGGATGGATGGATGGACGGACGGACCGGCGGGCGGGCGGACAGACAGACAGACAGACAGACAGACAGACAGACAGACAGACAGACAGACAGACAGACAGACAGACAGACAGACAGACAGACAGAACAGACGGACGGACGGACGGACGGACGGACGGACGGACGGACGGACGGGCGGGCGGGCGGGCGGGCGGGCGGGCGGGCGGGCGGGCGGGCGGACGGACGGACGGACGGACGGACGGACGGACAGACGGACGGACGGACGGACGGACGGACAGACAGACAGACAGACAGACAGACAGACAGACAGACAGACAGACAGACAGACAGACAGACAGACAGACAGACAGACAGACAGACAGACAGACAGACAGACAGACAGACAGACAGACAGACAGATAGACAGACAGACAGATAGATAGATAGATAGATAGATAGATAGATAGATAGATAGATAGATAGATAGATAGATAGATAGATAGATAGATAGATAGATAGATAGATAGATAGATAGATAGATAGATAGATAGATAGATAGATAGATAGATAGATAGATAGATAGATAGGTAGTATTACAGCTCATAAAACACACACACGTTATAACTACACTCAAATTTGCTTTCACCTGGTAAGCTGCACTTACGGAATGTTTAAAGCATTCTGCAGGTGATAAAAGAAATTGGGTCAAGCAAGGTGAAAATTGCACGTCTTTCTTTCGTTCCTCCTTTCTTCTTTGTTCATCCTTTTTTAATTCAGAGCTTGCATAACATAATTATAAGCTTACTCGATCAGACTGGTGTGTTTTGCAGAAATAGTTTGTAGAGATGAACCAATGGAGAGAACCAACATATTGTTGGCTTTTTAGAGAAGGTAAAACTATTTTAGCCGAAAGTATCAGGGATTTAAAAAAAAATTGGCTGACTGGGTCGACGAAGTTTGAGGGTACCAGGTGTAGTCCAGGGAAGTAAAGCGGCCGGCTTGATATTGACCACATCACCCACTATGTGCCGATTGGTCTATAGGTCTAACCCTTTATGCCAATAGGGAGTAGCCGTGGCGTAGCGGCTAGACACTCGCGTGCGGATCGGAAGGTCGTGGGTTCGATTCCTGGAGAAGCCATAATTTGACCTTGACTCTCAGGTCGACCCAGTCTTGAGTGGGTACCAGGTGCAGTCCCTGGAAGTAAAGGCGGCCGGCGTGATGCTGACCACATCACTCATCTAGTGCCGATGGATCTATACAAAATATAGGTCTAGATCCGTGTACCCTATACGCCTAAAGAGTTGGAAAAAATACCTTAAATAACTTTACTATTAGGGATCGACCTCTGATGCTTATGTGTGAGACCTGGATGTTTGGGCCACTTGGGCAGTTCACCCCCCCCCCCCCTCTCCCCAATCCCATACAATTTTAGAGCGGCTGGGGATCTCTAGAAAATGTTTAAGGGACTGAGCACCACTATTCTCCCTCGCTTACCATGCATTACATTTTAAAGTATTTGTTTATGCATTAAAGAGGGTGCTAAAATGTTACATAGAACCTGTCCTGCTGTATGGTAGCGAATCTTGGAATGTCACTGAACAAATTAGGAAGAATTTGGAAGCAACAGGGATGTGGTTTCTGAGACGAATGTTACGAATACCTTGGACGGCCAGAGTAACTAACAACGATTGCTTGAAAGAAGCCAGTTAAAGTAGATACAACAATAAGAAAGAGACAAACGCAGTTTTTGGCCACATAATGAGAAGAGAGACATTGGAGAACATCGTGATAACTGGAAAGATTAGTGGAAAAAGGGATTGAGGCAGACCAGGAGAGGTGCTGCTAGATGGGCTAAAACGATGGCAAGGAGGGATATCATTACGAGAGCTGTTCCAGGCAACCAGGGATCCTGGTCTATGGAGACGCAAGAGCGCCTACGTCAGTTGGCAGAGCACATGATGATGACGATGTTTATACATTTCATTTTATTTACAGAAAATAATAAAAATTTATCATTCAGCGGATTGTTATTATTAGTATTATTAAACAAGGCCCTGAGGCCCCTTCCTTACATGTTTGCTTTTTTGTCCTCATCTGTGCTCTTATTTGCGGAATACTAATAAACCAACTTTATTTCTAAGTGGCCTAGATCTGGGCACGTAGACCTGTCTTACAAACTTATCGCGGGAGGGCCAATTATATAGACATTAAGCTATGGAAAAGTGACAGAGAAACACCGGTCAGATACAGAATGGGAACTACGTGGGCTACAGAAAAGAGGAGGAAAGGAGGACATCCAAGTAATGCCTTAACACGACTGTTAATCAGTGAAACAAAAGCCTGCTAGCTTGGATGACATTCACGATACTGAAAAAAATTTACACTTCAAAAGAAACAGAGGAATACACCGCGAGCACTTGGTCACGAACAGACGGCACAGTCTGATGATGATGATCAGTCACGCGTGGTAGATTTTCTCAGTATGATACGTCTTTCAAAATGTCGCTTCCAATAGTAACCGCTTTCAGATCTAAAGTTCAAAATTGTATTTTGATTTCGCTGTTCATGTCGAGCCCCGTACAGTGTCACCTGATGCAGCCGCGTCTCTGTAT
Organism: Candidula unifasciata; assembly: GCA_905116865.2. Classification (NCBI taxonomy): domain Eukaryota; kingdom Metazoa; phylum Mollusca; class Gastropoda; order Stylommatophora; family Geomitridae; genus Candidula; species Candidula unifasciata. Next base: position 70,270 of record CAJHNH020003377.1, read on the forward strand.
TATAGCATGGCACGGCCCTGACGATGCTATTGGGAACGACTGAGTATATAATATGTGATGAATTTTCATTAGTAATGCGTTTGAGTTGGATCAATTTCGCGGCACTCCTGACATTTCGATAGCTTCTCAGATTCTGCCTGCATCATATACATCAGCGTTCCTTGGTTAACAGAGCCAGCAAGATGATGATGGACCAGACTTATTCTACTTCTGGTGTGCCACTCGTACTTGGCTGTGCCTATCTTTACTCTAAACTATTGCATTCTTGGCACAGATGTGGGCGCGCAGTTCCTACATTCTCAAGTTGTCCCATCTTTCTAAGGATATTTACAATGTCGGTTCTATCCATACGTCAGTCAACTGCAAGTATAGCAGAGCTGGTATGGTGTTCAGTATGGAAAAAAATTATATATATATATATAAGTAAACAGAGCTGGTATCATAAGCCAGTACACTAAAACCTGATGTAATGAAGTCGATCCTCTCAACTTTAACCTTTAACCTTTAATGCTGAAGGAGATACGGAAGAGCACTTATGGACTGAATGGTTCGCTGTGTGATGATGATAATATGTCGACTTACATTTATATATACATATATATAATTCTGAACGGAACTGGTTAGTCATTTATGTTCTATACATCTCGTTTACTAGATATAACATTATTGTCCGACGTGTTTGCATCTTTGTTTTTGATCTGCGCTTGATCAATATAAATATATGTAACCTATCGTGCAATTTCATTTGTTGGATACTATTTCTGACCGTAATCCAGTTGTGGTTTACGTGTATGACAGACATAGCTACCGCTGATACCTTCTTTAGGGAAGTTGAGTTTGCCATGAGACAAAGAAATTTTGTTCCGGTAGCAAGTCGCCATCGTCACTTGAAGGTGACAGGTTGGAGTCCGGGTATTGTAACTACCATGTTCGATTTTACATGTTGTCTAGTGTATTGTCACGTCT
>CAJHNH020003378.1:0-7500 GCA_905116865.2 Candidula unifasciata
CATTATCACTTTCTCAAGAAAATTATTTTTTATCCGCCACATTTACCGCCCGGGGAAAATGTCCCCAATCAAGTTTAAGCATCTTCATTAGATCCCCAAACAAGGTATTCATGGTAATCAAATATAAAAATCGCTTAAGATGGCGTTCGTTGACAACACTCGGTGATCGATGATAAAATGTCTGCCCACGTTTGATGCTTGCCTGGTTGCGATAACTTTCATTTCCGCTTTTCAGAGTCATTCCTAAAAAAATGTATCGAAAGTTTAAAATTTTATGAAAACGTGGATGACTGCAGTCAAGTCTAATTTTCGTTCCACGTCATTTTTTGATCTTCCTAAATTGTATTGTTATTCACGTAACCCTGTGTGTGTGTGTGTGTGTGTGTGTACTGGTGACCACGGAACTAATGTCTTTGCAGTTGTTATGGTTTGTGTCGATAAAGGCTTCGGCTCAAACATCCAGTTGTTGCTACGTTGGCATGTTGTGTCATTTTTCAACCTTTACTAGACGTCTTAGTAGCATTTCAGAGAATTAATTTCTGTATACACAGTTTGGCAGATGTATTCTATAGATATTTTCATAATTTATGTGAACAGTGCCGAGACACAAATAGATTATTATGGTCTGAGAAGAATGTTACTGCGACAAGTTACAAGGGGATCTGACCGACACTCAACACTCAGGGGAAAGGCTAAACGGATATACAATCAGTTACTGGTAAAATCGGAGTTTTAATGCTTCGCTAGCTGATGAAGATGGGGACGGATAGTTTATGGGGGTGTCGATTCTTAATTCAACATAATTTAGATGGAGTTATGGAGCTACGACAGCGCAGTAGTCAGATGCTGGGCTGGAGGTGTTTGGTTCGAATGCGCACAAACTTAACATTGTCGCCTAGAGACGGCTAACTAATCACTTCCGATAGCGTTTCAGCCCCGTAAACGCCGATATATTTTTACCAGAGTTACGCCTGTAAACGAGGAAAAAAAAAGAAAAGAAGAAAAAGGGGAAAAAGAAGAAGAGAAAAGAAGAAGAGAAGAAGAAGAAGAGAAGAAGAAAAAAAGAAGAAAGGAAGAAGAAAGAAAAGAAGAAGAGAAGAAGAAAAAAAAGAAAAGAAGAAGAAGAAAAGAGAAGAAAAAGAAGAAAAAGAAGAAGAGAAAAGAAGAAGAAGAAGAAGAAGAGGAGAAGAAAAAAAAAAGGAAAAAAAGAAGAATAAGAAGAGAAGAATAAGAAGAAGCGAAAAAGGAAAGAAGAAAAGAAGAAGAGAAGAAAGAAGAAGAAGAAGAAGAGAAGAAAAAGAAGAAAAGAGAAGAAGAGAAGAAGAAGAAGAAGAAAAAGAAAAAGAAGAAGAGAAGAAGAGAAAAGAAAAGAAAAAAAGAAAAAAAAGGAAAAAAGAAAAAGAAAAAAGAAAAGATAAAAAAGAAGAAGAATAAGAAGAAGAAAAGAAGAGAAGAAGAAGAAGAAAAAAAAAAAGAAGAAAAAGAAGAAAAGAAAGAAAAGAAGAAGAAAAAGAAAGAAAAAAAAAAGAAAAAAAAAGGGAAAAAAGAAAAAAAAGAAAAAAAATAAAAAAAAAAAAAAAAAAAAAAAAAAAAAAAAAAAAAAAAAAAAAAAAATAAAAAAAAAATAAGAAAAAAAAAAAGAAGAAACAAAAAAAAAAGAAAAAAAAGAAAAAAAATAAGAAAAAAAGAAAAAAAGAAAAAAAGAAAAAAAAAAAAAAAAAAAAAAAAAAAAAAAAAAAAAAAAATTTAAAAAAAAAAAGGGAAAATAAAAAAAAAAAAAAAATAAAAGGGGAAAGAAAAAAAAAGAAAAAAAAAAAAAAAAAAAAAAAAAAAAAAAAAAAAAAAAAAAAGAAAAAAAAAAGAATAAAAAAAAAAAAGGAAAAATTAAAAAAAAAAAAAAAAAAGAAGAAAAAAAAAAATTATAGAAAAAAAAAAAACGGGTATAAAATTTTTCATCTTGAACAACTTTTTTCATCACGAAAAAATTCCCCATCTTAGCTCAATACTTTAACCAAACCTCAATTCGGAATTCACAATAAGAAAAAAATAAAAATTCTTGCACTTTTCTTTTATGTGGCGCCTAACGTGGTAGCGAGAAACCGACTGTCCAGAGGCAATGGCAAACTACTGGACGTAAATCTGCCTAAAAACAACAACCGCTAAAAAATACTGGCGTTGGTTTCGCAACGTCCTGTAAAGGATACACTACTGTCTAACTCAGCAACAACAACAACAAACAACAACAACAAACAACAACAACACCAACAACAAACAACAACAACAGTTTACCGTAAGTGACATAAATAGTTTACTTTAAGCCCCAAACGTGCGGACTGCTTTGAAAATAATTTCAAATGAACAACGCTGCCTTGTAATTATTTTGGTAGCCTATCAGGTGTACAATGAAGAAGAAGAAGAAAAAGAAGAAGAAGAAGGAGAAGAAGAAGAAGAAGAAGAAGAAGAAGAAGAAGAAGAAGAAGAAGAAGAAGAAGAAGAAGAAGAAGAAGAAGAAGAAGAAGAAGAAGAAGAAGAAGAAGAAGAAGAAGAAGAAGAAGAAGAAGAAGAAGAAGAAGAAGAAGAAGAAAAAGAAGAAGAACAGGAAAAAGAATAGCAATGATGTATAGTCAAAAAGCCGAGAAGCGAGGGGTGGGGGAGCGGACACAAGCATGTCGTAGAAGTCGACTTATCAGTGATATTCCTTCAAAATCAGAGTGCAACCGCCTGATAGGACAAGGGCGGAAATTTCTGAATACAATGAAGCCATCTATAAAGTGCGCTAAACTCAAATTCTGGAGCAACACTATAATTCAAAAGTGGACGAACAACCATAACCTTCCGCTGGGTTTACAGCAAGTCAACGCGAAGAAGACATTATTATTTTTTTTTTTATTGATATTATTTTTAATATTATTTTAATTTCTTGTACCGATAACTAGGCAAAACGCAAACTTGATAACCTTTCAGTCTTTTGACCCCAATTCTCACTGTGTAATGTAAATAACTTCTCGTCCTTTTTAGGATGAAATTTTTCGTTCTTTGAAGCCCTACTCTGACTCTTGCCAGGGGCCGCAATATAGCCTGTTCATAAATATGGCCTAAAGGCTGAACGCGGTTTCTGGGACCTCTCCACGGTGATTCTCATCCACATGGTGGCACTTTGTGTCATTGGGTGTTTATCGCTTGTGTGATGTTCTGGTGGGGTAGAGAATTAGTCAGTCAGTCAGCCCAATTCTCCCACCGTCACGATGTACTCTAGTTATCTGCCCCTCCTGACATAAACAAAGAATGTATATTGCCTAAATACATATCTAACTATAAAGAAAACTGCATGAAGCATAAATATGTGGGGCTATGATTAGCACTCATATAATTCAAGACGGATTAGACGACTAGCTATCTTATGTACAAGGTGTTTGCAAAGTTTCACTACACTTTAATCCTACTTTTTTTTTTTTAAATTGTAATCTTTGATCTGATCCTTAGAATAATCTTAAATGACATATCTGATTTTATAATTAATAAAGATAATGCATCCAGCCTTTCGTGTTATTCCGGCCGAATCTTTCAATATACTTTAATATACTTCAACAAAGAAAAAAAGAAAAAGGCTTAACTCCAGATTTTTTAAAAATGTTTCTGTTTGTAAACCCCCTCTTTTTATGATGCTCTAACCATGTTCGTAGAGTGCTTTGTTGTTAATCCAGTCCTGTCAGAGTAACGGCACTTTTTGGAACTAGCAACTCCCCGGCAACTCTAGGAGTCAACGAGATGGAGGAATCTATAGCAAAATGACCCCACACACCCACCCCACTCGAAACCCCTACAGCAAAAGAGATAGCCAGCACAAACTTTAGAGTTGAGTTGAATTGAGTCAAGATTTGACATCACAGAACTCGGGGCATTCCCATGAGTGCTCCGTCCTTATCTTGGGCAGCCAGCGCAGAGTTCCAATACTGATGGTACAGGTCACAATCTGGTTATATGTCCGTCTTGCCTTTCCTCTGAGTGTAGTGAGCCAGCCAGACCCTCTGGTTACACCCAGGTGCCTCATTTTCTCCAGGCCATAATAATCTTCTTTCTCTACTGATTCCGTTGCTTGTTTCCAAAGGGCCTTGACCACATCTGCCTTGTCATGTATCAATTCACCACTAACTGGTGCAGATCCAGCCAATCTGTCGCTACTACGCTAGCGTGGCCTGGGGAACTGACTGATTTTCTACCCTACCAGGACATCACACAAGCGATAAACACCCGATGACACAATGTGCCACTTTGTGGATGAGGATCACCGTATAGAGGTCCAAGAGAACGCGTTCAACCATTTGGTTATATTTATCGCCAGGCTAACGAAAAAATTTCCTCGGCAAGATAATTGACTAGAAAGAGCCAGAGAACCCTTGGAGACATGCTGCTTTCTTGCGGATTCGTGGAGACGATACAAATGATAACATGAGCCCATGAAACCGATCGCAATACAGGGGTGATAAAAAATAACAACACAGAACCAATTTTAACAAATGGCTGGAAATCCTTGACAATTAGCAAAGTTTTAAAGCCGCCATCTTGGGCTCAAAGTCTTGGGTTCAATGTCTTCGGTTCAAAGTCTTACTTTCAAGTTCTTGGTTTCAAATCCGCATCCCATTGAATTTTTTTTTTTAATGACCTCAACTCACAAGTTGAACCAGCTTAAATTAGTTAAAAGGTTAAGTCGTGGAGACTGACCCTAGTATTAATCGGGTGTCTATTCTACTTCAGCTGTCTGAGTCTTTGAAGTTAACTACTGCAGATATGGCGGGTCTTCGTCAACTTTGTAATTGAGACACTTTTTGAGACACATCAACTTTCCAGTTGGTGGCTTCAAGTGTTGTAGTTGGCTCCAAGTGTTGTAGTTGGCTCCAAGTGTTGTAGTTGGCTCCAGGTGTTGGAGTTGGCTCCAGGTGTTGTAGTTGGCTTAAAGTGTTGTTCGTCTGCATGTATATTATCACTAAAAATAGAATTAATAATGCCTAGATAGAGGGTCTACGTGGTCTAGAGGCATGGTGTCCGCTTAGAGTGCTAGAGGTTTCTGGTTCAATCCCCGGTAAGGGCTGGGATTTGTTCATGTGGACTTGGACTTGTACCCCCTGGTCTCTGGGTAGTCAGATCGGACGCCCCTGTGCATTGTTGCGCACGTAAAATAATTCCTTGGCAGTTGGAGTTAAAAATCTACCCATGTATTTTAGGATCCTCGCCTGCGCTACAGAGCCTGTGTTCTGTGTTGAGCTTCTTCGGACTCAGACTTGAGCTGGAAGAAGAACGGAGGCCTTATGGGTTACACCCGAGTGCCATGATGTTGATCCGTTCTTTAAAACCTCAAAACCTTACTGACATATTCACTCAGTTCTCTCAGTGGGTCACGTAACTAAGGTAATGGAAGAAGACTCGTAGTTTGCCATTGCTTTCTGAAATTACGCTCTTGAAACCATTGCAGCCAAATTGCCATCGCCTAGTTTTCGAGCAGAATATTTTGGATTTACGAAATGGGTTCGCAACTCCTAAGCCACAAACGCTTACTCACAGTTATTTATTTTTCAAAATGCGAAGAGTACATAATCAACAATCTAATTTTCGTTTTCATAAAAGTCTAAAATTCGTTTTTGCCAGGTTTTCCGCTCCCGGTTGCAGATGATTGTCATTCAAACTGGCAACTTGGTAAACAGCGGGAAAATTGCCAGATAATTTCAAGGACATTTGGGGAAATTAGTTTGATTGGAAATTAAACTTTTACGATCTTTGCAAATTTTTTGGGGGTGCTTTTTAGAAAGTTTTTCTTAAGTTCTTTATAGTTACACAAAGTCTCTGTTCTCTCTCTCTCTCTCTCTCTCTCTCTCTCTCTCTCTCTCTCTCTCTCTCTCTCTCTCTCTCTCTCTCTCTCTCTCTCTCTTTCATACTCTCTCTCTCTCTGTCATGTGTGTGTAAAGGTGAAGTCAGGAGATGTGAACCAGCTTCATTGCACACGGTTATAAACCATAAGTACTCTGCCACAAGTACGGACAGCTGATAAGAAATGGTCCGTCTGTGTCGCCGTCCGCACGTAACTCTGTAGCTACATCGACGTTCCTCCATTTACCCCAGAGTGTCAACTCTGGTACCCATTTCCTAGAGGCTGGGTCAACCCCGGGAACCGCCTGGCTTCGAACACCGACCTTGGCTGCAGCGAGTCACAGCTGGATTTGAAAGCGAGTCTCCTATGGACTGCGCTAACGCTAACGTCGTATATATATATATATATATATATATATATATATATATATATATATATATATATATATATATATATATATATGAGTTTATGAACATGTATACGTACGCATGAGTGTGGGTATGTGTCTGCATGAGAATGAGTGCATGTATGTCTTCGTATGAGGATGAATGAGTGTATGTGTGTGTATGTATTTATAAGTGCATAGGTGTGCTTATGTAAGTATGGATATTAAGCAGTGTATGTTAACGTGTATATTCGGAGTGTGTATGATTATGTCTCCATGATTTGTCTACGCAATATTTCATTATGTATTTTTTCACATAACATGCATTTCTGATAACATACAATTGTGGCCTGAAAGTGTGTGCTTGGAAGGCCGAATGTAAAACGGGCATGCGTGCCCAATTTGTAACCCTTTCAAAAAAAAAGTTTGCTTGTTTGTACATTCATTCTCTCTCTCTCTCTCTCTCTCTATAAATATATATATATATATCTCTCTCTCTCTATCTCTCTCTCTCTCTCTCGTCTCTCTCTCCCTCTCTCTCTCCCTTTCCTATGTATATATTGTGTTTGTATGTATATGTCTTGTCTGTGAGCGTGTGTTGTCAGTTTGTGCACTTCCAAATGTGTTAGTGCATTGATGTTTATTTGTGTCTGGGCTATCCTCCGAAAACGGTCCTAAATTATCGAGGCGGAAAATACACCCTAACAGTGCCTCAGTCACGTGTCAATTGGGCACTTCCGGGGACTATAAAACCACCGCCGAATTGTGAACTTCCGGCAACTTGCGCCACCGCCGAGAGTGTCCCCCACGTCGCTCATGCGGCGTGGATTGGGGCTAAACTAGATGGCTAGGACTCACGAGCAAATAAAATGAAGGAAGCTGCAGGAGATGCGATAGCTGCTGCTCGTGAGTCCAAGTTGCCGAAAGTTCGCAATTCGGCGATGGCGTTATAGTCCCCGGAAGTCACACATGACTGAGGCCCTGTTAGGGTATATTTTCCGCCTTGCGAAAGTTATTCGGAGGATACCCAGTGTCTATTATACCGTCTCGTTTGCTTTCCTGCCTTGTGTGTGTCTGAGTGGTATATGTGTACATTTGAATGTATATTAGTAGTTATGTATTTAATATCCTTAATTTGTGGTTTAGTTTACATTTATATTTTGATGTATGAACGTATTACGCTTAATATACAAAAAACAGTTGTCCTGTGAAAGGCTTTTGTGGTTTTCAAACAACGGATCAACATCATGGC
>CAJHNH020003378.1:12500-17500 GCA_905116865.2 Candidula unifasciata
CTCTGACTTTATCGCTCTCTTGCTCTGTCTCTTTAACTATCTTTATCTCTCACACTCTCTCACCTAGATGCCCTTGCTCTCTCTCTCTCTCCTACTCTCTTTTTCCCTCCCTCATCTTTGTCTAGCGGCGTCTGTGGCTTAGGCGTTGCGTCCGCCTCTAATTCCAACGTACCGCGATCGAAACCCACTGCTGGCTGTATGGATTTTCATCATGGTATGGGGCGTCGCAGGTCGACCGAGTCTAAAATGGGTACCAGGATGGCTGTCCTGGGGAAGTAAAGACGGCCGGCGTAATGCTGACCACATTACCGACCTAGTGCCAACAGGCCTGTAAAAATATGGGTGCTCTACCCATATGTCCGATGAGCCTAAAAGCGTGGAAAGGGATCTTTATTTTTTTTTTTTTACTTACATCTTTGCATATCCACAGAATGGCTACCCTCTTGCCGATAGTTCGCAAAAAGCACAAACGCCCTTGCCTCTAGCGACGACCTCCACCCCCAATCGCCAGAGGTCTCCATAGTAACTGCACTCATGAACCAAACGACGCCCCTACGACCTTCAGAGCGCGAGGAAAACAGCTTGGCCACTTCGCCACAAAAACCCACCATAGACTAGACATCGATAGACAGACACAGACTCGAGGAAGAAATCAGCATACAGACAGACATATATTCATACACAGAAATGAGAATGACGTCAAGAAATTGACAACTAAATCCCTCGACAATTATCACAAACATACCCAGAAAGTTCACACACAAAAGAAGAAAACAAAAAGAATAAAAAACAAATCCTGATTCTCTCAAGGCCGGTAATTTGAGCAGACGATAGTTGGGCTCAAAATGGCAGCCGGTCATGTTTCATCAACCCGGGTACAAGATGGGTGTCTGACGTGACTTCCGGGGACTGCTCCAGCTATGGATGAATGGAAAATAGTTACTGTCACGGAGAAAGGTTGCTGTCTAAATGTTCCTGTTTTATTTCTGCTTCAAGCGCAGATTACAGAGGTATCTTTAGTTTCCTTTTCTCCCTCTTCCTCTTCTCCTTCGCTGTAACTGGCTGTAAACTCCGACGGAAAGTTCTGGTGGTTCGTCCACCTCTAGACTTTAGTCTTGTTTCAGAACTGGAGTGCCAGGTACAAATTTGTTTACAGCTTTGTCCTAATTTGTATGCAGACTGTTGGTTCCTAGCCTATCAGGAAGACGTATTTCGACTTCAAACGAAAAACAGCTAAATCGTCGCCTTTTACGGCATGCTTGTTATGGAGGCTGCTATGGACTATTCTTTGCGCCCCCCCCCCCTACATCCCACCTCCACTCCTCATGACGAGATCGCATGTTCATGTGTGCTCATTGATGAGGGAGGGCACTTATTCCAGCGTTAGCTCAGTCGATAGGAGACTCGCTTTCAAATCCAGCTGCGACTCGCTGCAGGCCACAGCCGGTGTTCGAAACCGGGCGGCTCCCGGGGTTCACTCAGCCTTTAGAAAATTGGTACCAGAGTGAGACTCTGGGTAAATGGAGGAACGTCGCTGTAGCTACACAGGCAGACAGTTCCTTATCAGCTGTCTGTACTGGCGGCAGAGCACTTATGGTTTATAACCGTGTGCAATGAAGCTGGTTCACATCTCCCGACTTCACCTTTACCTTTACTTATTCCAACACCAGCGGCTGTTTGATCCAGAGTGATTAGTAAGTTGATGTTTTCTTATGTTCTTCCTGAGCCACTTCACTGACGTCACTACTGGTGGATTCATAGACAACTGACAGACACAGAGTCGTGAGTGGCATTGATAATCAAACAGACATACAGATGAGAATACAATCAGACGTAAAGACGTCTTCTTCTGCTTTCGTTCACTTGAAATAGATTATCAATATCTGCAATGTTGTCTCGAGTATAAACTTTACTGTCTTTTGTAATTCACTCAGTGACCCATAAAGTTTTACTTGCACCCATGTTTCTCTTGGCCAAAAGTTTTACCTTGATGTGTTGTGTTTAGGACAGTCTTGGAGGGCATGATCTGTCTCGGGTGCTAATCCACATGTGTACATGGCTGATTCGACGATTTTAAACTTTGCATACATGTGTCTGTGAAGTACATAATGACAGACACAGGGATAAAAGTGACCACAACAGATGGACGTAAATACGAGAATGGCCTCAAAAAACAAACTGACAGTCAGATAGAGCGTTGAGAATGACCCCAACAAACTGACAGTCAGATAGAGCGTTGAGAATGACCCCAACAAACTGACAGTCAGATAGAGTGTTGAGAATGACCCCAACAAACTGACAGTCAGATAGAGCGTTGAGAATGACCCCAACAAACTGACAGTCAGATAGAGTGTTGAGAATGACCCCAACAAACTGACAGTCAGATAGAGTGTTGAGAATGACCCCAACAAACTGACAGTCAGATAGAGCGTTGAGAATGACCCCAACAAACTGACAGTCAGATAGAGTGTTGAGAATGACCCCAACAAACTGACAGTCAGATAGAATGTTGAGAATGACCCCTACAAACTGACGGTCAGATAGAATGTTGAGAATGACCCCAACAAACTGACAGTCAGATAGAATGTTGAGAATGACCCCAACAAACTGACGGTCAGATAGAGTGTTGAGAATGACCCCAACAAACTGACAGTCAGATAGAGTGTTGAGAATGACCCCAACAAACTGACAGTCAGATAGAGCGTTGAGAATGACCCCAACAAACTGACAGTCAGATAGAGTGCTGAGAATGACCCCAACAAACTGACAGTCAGATAGAATGTTGAGAATGACCCCTACAAACTGACGGTCAGATAGAATGTTGAGAATGACCCCAACAAACTGACAGTCAGATAGAATGTTGAGAATGACCCCAACAAACTGACGGTCAGATAGAGTGTTGAGAATGACCCCAACAAACTGACAGTCAGATAGAGTGTGGAGAATGACCGCAACAAACTGACAGTCAGAAAGAGAGTTCAGAATGACCCCAACAAACTGACGGTCAGATAGAGTGTTGAGAATGACCCCAACAAACTGACAGTCAGATAGAGTGTTGAGAATGACCCCAACAAACTTACAGTGAGAAAGAATGTTGAGAATGACCCCAACAAACTGACAGTCGGATATAGTGTTGAGAATGACCCCAACAAACTGACAGATAGAGTGTTGAGAATGACCCCAACAAACTTACAGTCAGATAGAATGTTGAGAATGACCCCAACAAACTGACAGTCAGATATAGTGTTGAGAATGACCCCAACAAACTGACAGTCAGATAGAGTGTTTGGATTGACACCAACAAGCTGACAGGTAGATACATAGACGAGAATGGCATCAATAATTATATAAAAATCAGAGCAAGTGAAAAAGAACATCGTACTAACACGAACATTTCACTAAGGGAACAAGACGTTTCATTAACCAACACTGAACAGGCGTAATCAGTCTTTTTACACTTGTGGAGCTTTTAGGATGATATCGGAGCACCTATGGATCTGTCCGGAGTGCTGTGATGATAATTCTTTCTAATCACTAATACAAATTAGAATGGCATCAACAGACTGACACTTAGATGTAAATTACATCAACAGTCAGACAAAATGACCGACACGAAGCTGAGAATGACCTCAATAAACAAACAGACGTAAAAAGGGGAAAGACATCAGCAGACAGACACGAAATCGGGATAACATCAACAAACACACAGACAGTTTTGAGAAAGGTAACAAAAATAGACAAACACAGGGACTGGAATAACATCAACAGACAGACAGACCGACTCAAAGACGAGAGCAACATTAACTAACAAACACTTAAAAACAACGCGGAAATTATTGCAAACATATCACGGAGTTGAGGGGAAAAAGTTATTCTTCTTCTTTTCCATTTTGTACCACATCGAAGTGTCGGGAGAGATGTAATGTACGTTGATGGGCTCTGTCAAGAGCACTAATAAGACTGATGTTAGTTTCTGTAAGGATGTTCTTAATGCCATCATTCCATATTTTCCGAGGTCTTCCACTCGCTCTATACCCGTTGTAACGTTTTAGTGAGGCTCGCTGTGGCAGATAGTACCAGGGCATTCTTGTTAGGTGTCCAAACTACTTCATTTGTTGTTCTTTGATGACGGGCCCGGCAAGTCGGCGGAGGATTCAGCAGTTCATAAACAAATTCCCAAGATGAAAATAGGAGATGTTTTAGAAATAGGGAAAAAAATTAGAATCTTATAATTCAAGGCCAGTCATTATAGTATGAACGGTAGCTCAAAATGGTTTCTGGTATAGGTTCTTTAATCTGGGTACAAGACGGAAGTCTGACACAACTTCCGGGGCTGTTGTACGGGCTAAATGTTCATTGGACTCAGCTTCCTTTTACCATTATCACAAAATAGCAACAACAAAAAAACGTTGCGGCTAAAAAGCCTTCCTAAGTTCACGACACAAATCTTCTTTTTCTTCTTTTTCGCGTTCACCAGCTGTACACTCTGGCGGAAAGTTTTGGTTGTTTGTCCACTTCTGAACTGCAGTCCTGTTCCAGAACCTGTGTGTTGCGTTTGCATCCGTTTTACATATCTGACTCATTTGTATGCAGACTGCTGGTTCCTTTCCTCTCAGGTAGATGCACTCGAACTTTGAAGAAAGCTTCCAATTAGTCAACTCTTACGACATGCTTTTGGGTAGCCAGTGGGTTTATTCTTGTTTGCCTATAACAGGGTCCCAGAACCCACACGGGGAACGTCACAAATGAACAGTAATCCTAGGGTGCGTTTGAAAACTCATGTCACACCCAACACAAATCTTAGAAACTCATGTACGGATTAACAAAAAAAATGTGCATGTGGCCTTAAATTGCACTCGTCCTTATGATTCTGTCATTTACAATTGCACAGGTGCTGCTGTTTTCTTCAAGCGGGGAATTTCTCTGATCTTTTTATTAGGTATTAATGATCCCAGGTCAACCCAGCCTTGCGTGGGTACCGGGTACAGTCCCGGGAAGTA
>CAJHNH020003378.1:22500-27500 GCA_905116865.2 Candidula unifasciata
GTCGAGGTCTTGAGGACATCGGGAAAGAAATGCAATATCTGGAAAGTTTTAACAATGTCGAGGTCTTGAGGACATCGGGAAAGAAATGCAATATCTGGAAAGTTTTAACAATGTCGAGGTCTTGAGGACATCGGGAAAGAAATGCAATATCTGGAAAGTTTTAACAATGTCGAGGTCTTGAGGACATCGGAAAAGAAATGCAATATCTGGAAAGTTTTAACAATGTCGAGGTCTTGAGAACATCGGAAAAGAAATGCAATATCTGGAAAGTTTTAACAATGTCGAGGTCTTGAGAACATCGGAAAAGAAATGCAATATCTGGAAAGTTTTAACAATGTCGAGGTCTTGAGAACATCGGAAAAGAAATGCAATATCTGGAAAGTTTTAACAATGTCGAGGTCTTGAGGACATCGGAAACGAAATGTGAAGTTGCAATATCTGGTTTCCTCTTCGTCTGCTTCGCGTTCACCAGCTGTAAACTCCGGCAGAAAGTTCTGGTTGTTCAACAACTTCTGGACTGCAGTCCTGTTCCAGAACCTGAGTGTTGCTTGTGCATCCGTTTTACATATCTGTCTCTTTTGTATGCAGTATGCTGGTTGCTTGCCTCTCAGGCAGATGCACTCCGACTTTGGAGGAAGCTCCCAATAAGTCGACTTTTACGACACGCTTTGGGGTAGGTAGTAGGTGTACTTTTGTTTCCCCTATAATAGGGCCTCAAAACCCACACGGGGAAATATTTTGCTTGAAATATAAAAAGAATTGTCTGGGCAACAAATTTTAGCAACTGCTGGAAAAAAAAGAGGGTTCTATATTTGAGGCATTCTGAGAAACAACGAGAAGAGAACACCAAACAGTCACTATGGCGTAAAATGAAGAGACAGAATAAGTGTGGGCATCCAGAAGAAACCATCAAAACGAACGTCGAGAGAGAGGCTAATGTGGATTGCGCAGGATATAACAAAATGACTAGAATGTGAGCCCTATGTGACATATAATGACCTAACAGGACAATGATGATGATGATGATGATGTTGGTAATGATGCTGATGATGATGCTGATGATGATGACGGTGATGATGATGACGATAACGGTGATGATGATGATGATAGGGATGGTGGTGATGATGATGTTTTTGGTAATGATGATGATGATGATGTTGGTAATGATGATGATACTGATGATGATGGTGGTGATAAAGACGATAATGATGATGGTGTTGGTATTGATGATGATGATGATGGTGTTGGTAATGATGATGATACTGACGATGATGGTGATGATGATGATGGTGGTGGTGATGATGATGATAATGGTGAGGATGGTTATGGTGATGATAATGATGATGATAATGATGATAATAATGATGCTGATGATGATGATGATGAAGATGATGCAATGTTTGCTAAGAGGACAGACGGAAATACCTAGATTCATCATCTAGGTTCCTCTGAGCTCCGGTGCCTTTGTGTGTTAGTGCATTGCTTGCCACGACTAGGGCCTAGTCAGGCCGCGACCGGACCCAGCTGACGGGCCGAGCTGCTGACGTCACCCGGTCAGGCACATGATGCTTTAACGCAGCGCTTCTCAAACTGGGTGCCGGGGCACCCTGGGGTGCCGATAGTGTATATCAAGGGGTGCCGCGGCAATAATCACGAAAAGTCGGCTAAAAAATGTGAAATTATTAAAGAAGGGATGTAGATACTTTTTAAAAAGTTAAAATTTAAGTTTGTCCTTATTACCACTGTCGAAATTTTTTTTATTTTTTGTTGGAGAACTGCTTCGTTAACGCATCGTTAGCCCGACACAGTGACGTCAGCAGCACGGCTTGTCAGCTGGAGAAGGTCGTGGTTAAATAGACCCCCCCCCCTCCTCCCTTCCCTTTCTCTTAGATAATGTATTAGGCATATCAACCTTGACCCCCCCCCCCTCCCCTGCGCCCAGCCCCACTACACTTCTCTGTGTTGACGCCTCAACCACCCACCTAACGACATCTGTAACTTGCAAGCCTTGTACGCCTACATTTATACTAGATCTGACAGAAGGAAGACCTGAACGTGCATCCTATTACGTAAAAGAAAAGTTTCTCTTCCTGCCGCCATTTCATGAATAATTGGTTAAGCTGCGGTCTCGCTGGTCCGGTCTTGAATTCATTTCAGTTCTACGTCTTCAATGACAGCATTCTCCTGACAAATTGGATAGACAATGGAACAGGGGGAAAAAACTGGGTGGAG
Organism: Candidula unifasciata; assembly: GCA_905116865.2. Lineage (NCBI taxonomy): Eukaryota > Metazoa > Mollusca > Gastropoda > Stylommatophora > Geomitridae > Candidula > Candidula unifasciata. Next base: position 24,733 of record CAJHNH020003378.1, read on the forward strand.
GGGGGGGGGTTTAGGTATCTCTATATCAACTACCCCCTCCAACTTCAGTATCATCAATCTCAAAATCATCATCATCACTACATATCATCATCATCATGTCGCATCACCACCAATATCATCATCATGCACAATGAACTATCACCATCACCATCATATTGTATCATCTTCATGTAACAGTATCATTATCATGTATCATCATCGTGCATCATCACCATCATGAAAATTACCATCATCATCATGTATCGTTTTTATCATGTATCATCATCATGTATTATTCATCAGGAATCATCATTTATTATCATCGTGTATTATTATCCTATCATTATTGTAGTCATCATCATCATGTATTATCATCATCATGTAGCATCATCCTCATCAAATCATCATCCCAACATTATAGTCATCGTCATCATGTTTTATCATCATCATCATATATCATTACCATCATGTACCATCATCAGGTATCATCATCATGTATCTAATCATGTATCATCATCATGTATCATCATCATCATGAATCATCATTGTGTACCATCATCATCATTATCGTATCAATATCATCATATCATCATCATCATAATGTATTTTCCTTGATGATCGTACCTTTAGTATGTTCTAATAGAAAAGAGAAACATTAAACCGTAGTAAACACAACCGCAGCAACAACACTTGCACACACACACACACACACACACACACACACACATATATATATATATATATATATATATATATATATATATATATATATATATATATGCACAAACATAGACATACATGCACATATATATGACAAGCAGACTACAAACAAGCCACCATTTTGTTAACCTAGTAAGAGAAGCATTGTTACAATGTCAGCATGTAGCAAAAAATCTAATATTAAATTAGGTTTAAAACTCAGAAAATAAGTGCCAGTGTGACAGCTGAATTGATGCAAACGTTTATGAGGATAATTGTTTATCTTGCGCACAGATTTTCAGCTGGTATTCACGATTCAAAAGTGGTGTGGAAATGATTACAAATTCAACTAGACCTGGACGCCCAGTTTACTGTTCGTAATGAGGAACTCGTTGCAGAATTCTGAGAAAGGATACAAGAAGATCGTTGTTCGACTGTGAGGATGATGGTAGATGAATCTGGTGTTAACACAGAGACTATTCATAACATTTTAGTAGAAGATTTGGGCAGGAAAAAAGTTACCTGTCGGTTTGTACCAGCTCAAAGGATGGTAGTTGTACACGAGTTTTTGACCCCAAAACAGATTCGTGTTCTCAACCATCAACACCTATTCCCCAGATTTTTCTCCCTATGACTATTTTCTAATCCAAAATTAAAGTTACCATTGAAAGGACGCTTCTTTGACGATATTGATGCCATCCAAAGGGCCGTAACTTCGACTTTAAGGGACATAACAACAGAAGAACTACAGAGTTGGTTCCAGTGTTTGTTAGATCGTGCTACTTGCTGTATCAATGCATGAGAGGCTTACCTTGAATCAGATACAGGTTATATCTTCAAGTGTTAATTATTTTAAGTTTTATGGAATTAGTTTCATCACTTAATTGTCGGACTTTGATATATATATATATATGAGTTACAACCCTTGTCTCTGTCTGGCTAGTATTTATTTCATGTACACTCACGTACCTCAGAGCTCCAACTGGCCTAATAAACGTCTGGATTTCTCTTGAAAAGACCTTACCTAAGTGATATGACTGACTGACTGTACTCCACTAGGACATCACACAAGCGATAAACACCCGATGACACAAAGTGCCACCATGTGGATGAGGATCACCGTAGAGAGGTCCTAGAAACCGCGTTCAGACAATTGGTCATATTTATGGCCAGGCTATATTGCGGCCCCTGGCAAAGCCAGAGACGGGCTTCAAATAAAGAAAAATTGTATCCTCAAAAGGACAGAAAGTACCTAAGTGATATTTTGTGTTCTTGTTTTCAAACAATCACTGTTTTTTTTTTCAATTCGTTCACTGATGAGGTCATCCTAGCCGTAACTTCTACTTGATTTATTTTTAGCTTGATAATATGAGTTCTACTTTTTTAGCTTGGTTCAATATCGTTTCATAATACGCTCATTGATGCATTTTTTTTGTTTTTTAAATCCAGTCATTTCTTTCTTTCAAAATTCGAATACTAGTTTAAATCCCTGCATTATCTCCCGCTAATTTCGTACTTTGCAGAGTTATTTCCCCGCGTTGTCATGGAATCGACTTCAGTAAACATGTTTTTATTGATGGATTGTGTGAGCCACAATTTTCTGAATTACAGTTGAAACTGATATAGTATTTTTATGTTCATTTCAGAGAAGAAGATTGGCTAGAATTTGGGGCTGGGGATTGTAGCAGTAGCAGCTGTTATTTCAGTGGCGGTAACAATAATAAAATAGCATGTTATGTTCGTGTAATAATATGCAATTAATGAATATCAAGCAAAAAACACAAAAGCATGGGTGGTAAAAATTAATGCCCACGCTCGTGTGCACACACACACACTGCCACATACACACGCAAACCCACACACTCACTTATACACACACACATGCAACCGCATACGCATATAAAACACACACACACACATGCACATACATAAATAAATAATTACATACATATATTTATGCATAAATACATAAATAAATAATTACATACCTATATATATGCATAAATACACACACACACATACACACACACGCACGCACGCACGCACGCACGCACATACATACATACATACATACATACATACATACATAC
>CAJHNH020003378.1:32500-71198 GCA_905116865.2 Candidula unifasciata
GAACAATCACATTGTCAAGTCGGACTTACCAGAAGTGAAAATGCGTGATAATGCATTGATCAGAACCAACGTTATGACGTTTCTCGGGGTGAGGTTCGATCGCAGCTTGTCATTCAGGGAACACGTTGACCATGTGATAACAAAAGCACGCAAAGGTCTATCTGCAATGAGGATTATGGCTGCTTCCAATATGGAGCAAAGACTACTAATACTTCTATTCTACGGTCTGGTCCTTTCCCCCATTGAATACGCTCTGGCCATCCTCACTGTCAGTGCTACCCAGATTGAACGACTCGAAAAGGTGCAAAATGAAGCCATGCGCATTTATTTTGGGATGTACTAGAGACACATCCTGTGGAGCAATGAGGTATCTACTTGACTTTCCAACAATGAACCAAAGGATCAGGATGTGGAGGGCTCGGGCATATCTCAAAATATGCGCTGATAAGAAACACCCACTGCATCAAGCGCTTTTTAGTGAAAAGGGCGACAGACTGAAGAGGGGGAAATCGTGGCTAGGTCGGGCAGAAGATGTCATTAGGCAAATAATGCAGCCTAACCGACATCATACCTGGTGCAGAATGGATACCTGTGCCTCAGGCGTTTATTTGTACATTTTCCTGTATTGTCACACTCAACAGGCGATGTAGAGAAGAGAATCCTGTTGCTGTTAATGCAGAGGTCAACGCTCTCATCGGTGAAAATTCAGACGAAAGCAGATGCAATAATCTATACAGACGGATCCGTTATACGCCAAAGAAGAAGCGCATGGGCATTTACAGCACGCTCAGCGGGCAGAACAGTCAAAGAAGCCAACGGCGCCTTCTCCATGACAACCAGCAGCATGACGATGGAGGTGATGGCAGTGACACAAGCGCTTGCCTGGCTTGAAACACAAAAATACAACCCGCGTGTGTATACTCAGTGATTCAATGAGTATGATCCGGAGGGTTCAGGCAGGTTCAGTGCGAAGACAATGGCTTGAATCATTACAGAAGTCCACTGTTCGTGGAGTCACCTTTATTTTTGTTCCGGGACACGCAGGCGTCGATGGAAATGAAAGAGCTGACAGGTTGGCTGGATCCGCTATCACTACCGACGGTCAGCCTATGGATCATGCTGATATTATCAATGCCCTCAGAGAAATGGGAAGAATAGAGGACTTTGGTGGCAGTGAATCCACATCACTCGCCAGAATGGCAGACTTGGGAATTAAGATCGGCACAGCAAAAAACGAGACGCACACCAGCTACGCCAGAAGACTTGTTAATCAACATAGAACTGGTACTATTAGCCATCGGACGTTGGGGTTCATACTGAGGGGAGGATCTGAGCACCTATGGACATGTCCGGAGTGCAATGAGGATAACCCAACTAACTAACTAACTAACTAACTAATACATACATACATACATACATACATACATACATACATACATACATACATACATACATACATACATACATACATACATACATACATACATACATACATACATACATACATACATACATACATACATACATACATACATACATACATACATACATACATACATACATACATACATACATACATACATACATACATACATACATACATACATACATACATACATACATACATACATACATACATACATACATACATACATACATACATACACACACACACTCATACACTCACAGATACACTCTCATAAACACACACACACACACTTAATAAATCACACGCACCCACACACCACGACAACCAGACACATATAGGCTCACACACACAAACACAGAGACAAACACCTACACACACACTAACACAAACACACACATTCACGCACGCAGCCGCACAGACACATTAAAACATACGCACACAGACACAAAGCCACACAGGCTCACACACATACACACATATAGACAAACATACGAGAGAGAGAGAGAGAGAGAGAGAGAGAGAGAGAGAGAGAGAGAGAGAGAGAGAGTAATGTGGTAGTGTATATGGATAAGGATGCTCAGGTGTATGTATGCATACAACTTTTTGATTACTCCGGGGAACCATTCGTATGTAATAATCTTCATCAATATCATGAATAGAATATATCTGTGACTTGTGGGACAACATACAGGACATGTCTGACGGCAAATAGGGTAGACAAGTGGGTCGGCACTGACAGGACCGGAAATCCGAACCAATCACCCTCTTCCAATAGTGTGATGGTAGGGGCTGGTGACGTGATGCGGATCATCCCGACCACTTTACTGACCTGTCATGTTAGAATCCAACAAGGCGGCTGGGACAGTCATGGAGAACGGCGACCACCTAGAAGTAAATGCAGCTTCATATCCTCTTCCCCTCCCCCACTCCCCCTCCCACCAACAATCCTCATACTCAACTATAAGTACAACACTTGACTCCCCTCCACCCTAACAACACAAGTTCTGCCCTGAAAGCACATGAGTTGTATGGCACGTCAGGTATACCTGCGTGCTCTCCTCTGCCCCACAAACCACAATAATCCCCATCGCCCAGCAAAGCAGGAGAGTTCCATCCGCATCAACCGTGATCAACATTCAACGAAGAGCATTTGAGTTCGGTGTTCGGGGGAATCTGTTACTTGCGTTCACCAGAACCCATCCACCAATCCCAATCTCCATCGCTTAGCAAGGCAGGAGAGTTCCATCCGCATCAACCGTGATCAACATTCAACGAAGAGCATTTGAGTTCGGTGTTCGGGGGAATCTGTTACTTGCGTTCACCAGAACCCATCCACCAATCCCAATCTCCATCGCTTTAGCAAGGCAGGAGAGTTCCATCCGCATCAACCGTGATCAACATTCAACGAAGAGCATTTGAGTTCGGTGTTCGGGGGAATCTGTTACTTGCGTTCACCAGAACCCATCCACCAATCCCAATCTCCATCGCTTAGCAAAGCAGGAGAGTTCCATCCGCATCAACCGTGATCAACATTCAACGAAGAGCATTTGAGTTCGGTGTTCGGGGGAATCTGTTACTTGCGTTCACCAGAACCCATCCACCAATCCCAATCTCCATCGCTTAGCAAGGCAGGAGAGTTCCATCCGCATCAACCGTGATCAACATTCAACGAAGAGCATTTGAGTTCGGTGTTCGGGGGAATCTGTTACTTGCGTTCACCAGAACCCATCCACCAATCCCAATCTCCATCGCTTAGCAAGGCAGGAGAGTTTCCATCCGCATCAACCGTGATCAACATTCAACGAAGAGCATTTGAGTTCGGTGTTCGGGGGAATCTGTTACTTGCGTTCACCAGAACCCATCCACCAATCCCAATCTCCATCGCTTAGCAAGGCAGGAGAGTTCCATCCGCATCAACCGTGATCAACATTCAACGAAGAGCATTTGAGTTCGGTGTTCGGGGGAATCTGTTACTTGCGTTCACCAGAACCCATCCACCAATCCCAATCTCCATCGCTTAGCAAGGCAGGAGAGTTCCATCCGCATCAACCGTGATCAACATTCAACGAAGAGCATTTGAGTTCGGTGTTCGGGGGAATCTGTTACTTGCGTTCACCAGAACCCATCCACCAATCCCAATCTCCATCGCTTAGCAAAGCAGGAGAGTTCCATCCGCATCAACCGTGATCAACATTCAACGAAGAGCATTTGAGTTCGGTGTTCCGGGGAATCTGTTACTTGCGTTCACCAGAACCCATCCACCAATCCCAATCTCCATAACCCGGCCGCTCTACGACCAAAAACTCATAGAATAATTGTGAAACTTCATTTCATTCACACACCAATGACAGAATTAACCCGCTCTTATTTCAGGAAGACAACTATAAGTCCAAGGACGCTAAGTGGTCTCGAGGCATGTTGTCCGCCACGAGTGCTGGAGGTTACGGGTTTAATCCCCGGTAAGGGCTGGAATTTTTTCACGTTGAATTTGACTTTTAGTAATTCCCTCTAATCTCTGGGTAGTAAGATCGGACGCCCGTGTGTATTGTTGCGCACGTAAAATGAAAATCCCTTGGCAGTTGGAAATCGTAAAGAGTAAATTAACGGCTCTGCCCGGGTACAATTTTGAATAAAAAATCTACCCAAAGTATTTCAGGATCCTCACCGGTGCTACAGAGCCTGTGCACTGTACTGAGACCTTTTCTGACTTAGACTTGAATTAGAGGAAAAACGGAGCACCTATATGGTACTACCCGTGTGCCATGATGTTGATCTGTTGTTTAAACCTCAAACCTCAAAATATAAGACCGCTTAGGTCAAACGCGAAATATTTTTAGAATTTCGTAAACCCAAAATATGTTTTCAGAAGTTTTGACGAAGTAAAATATTCCAAACAGTAAAACTATAATTGACTGTCCAAAGAACGTTATGCTGAAAAGCTCAGTCTCTAAAGCGATACTTCTTTTTCATCTTCTTCCTCCTTGTACCTCAGCGAAGTGTCGGAGGAAGATGTAACATTCGTTGATGAGCTCTGTCAAGAGCAATATTACGACTGATTTTCATTTCTCTAAGGCTGTTCTTAATGCCATCACTCCATCTTTTCCGAGGTCTTCCACTCGCTCTATTCCCGTTGTAACGTTTTTGTTTGGCTCGCTGTGGCAGATAGTACCAGGGCATTCTTGTTAGGTATTCAGCCACTTCATTTGTTGTTCTTTGATGACTTGTAAGATTGGCATTATTCCTAGTATTTGTCTGATTTTCTGATTTCGTCTTCTGTCTGTCCTTAAAACTCCTGTTGGTCCTGTTCTTTAACAATCAATCAATCAATCAATCAATCAGGTGCCGTCTCCGTAGTTAAGGTTGGCTGCAATGGATAGCCAACACGCTCTATATCTTGCCCTGGTTGTAAACTCTCTCAGATTGCTGCCCGTCCGTCCCTTGAGATTTTCCTCCCACTTGTATCGCTACCTACCTCTTGGTCTCTTGACCTCGACCTTTTCCTCCAGTATGATTTTTAAAAGCGTGTTATGCCTTAAAATATTTCAAACGTCTTTTTTGTTTTTAAATGTCGTTCACTAAATCTCTGTTAATTTGTAGTCTTTTCAAAAACTAGTCTAGAGAAACAACAAAGATCCTCCACACGTGAAATCCACATTACATTCTCAAATAGGTGCCGCCCCTGTTATTTAACTAAACCCCCATTACACCCCCCTAATTATGCACCGCCGATGACAATTTCAAAATAACAAAACCCACTCAGAGAAACTCAATTTCCCGCTCCACTCAAAGTCCACTCCCCGCTGTTAACCTTTCCATGATTAATTCCCCCTTTAGATCAAGCAGATAGTTTAAATTCCACTCTGTCATTTACGATTGCTACAAATGTCAAAGAAATGTCGTAAGATGTCATAATAACAGGGGCCACAGACAGTATCATTTACAGCAGACAGTGGACGGGAAATATCTCATTTGTAATGCAATGTCGAAATGAGATAACCCTTGTGCATAAAGAGTATGCAATAAGATAACGCAACTCTGTATTCAGAACGCGAAATGATATAGAATTATTCCAAGTGTGATTGAGTCAGCGATTTGAAAATATCCGGTGAAACATAGAGACGACAATCTATGTTATTGGGAGGATAAATGGGAAAATTATGACGACATAAACGTTTGAAAACAATAAATAAACAGAATATAAATATAGAGAGAAGTAATGAATGACACAATACATTCGTTGTAGTAAAATTTGTGAGCTATTTAATGTATTGTCAAATAACCGTTATTTATTTGTTAATATCACGCGAGATGAGGATATGGTTCACTCAGTCTAAAGGTCTCTTAAAATTGATCTTGTCTGGCTGTTGTGTTCTGTCTCTGTCTGTCTGTCTGTCTGTCTGTCTCTCTCTCTCTCTCTCTCTCTCTCTCTCTCTCTCTCTCTCTCTCTCTCTCTCTCTCTCTCTCTCTCTCTGGTAAAAGTAACATTGGTTTCCCCCCTCCCCGCCCACATATACACTAGCTCACTTTTGATTGGTAGTTCCTGAACCTGTCACCTTGGCACAAGTTTACGGGGGTGTTCCGCAATGCCGTTGATATCGCATGTTGTATATTTCAGCACGCCAGCGCTTTTAACACTCCAAAAACATGGACAAACTAGTCCTAACAAAAAACCACCCCCTCCCCCCCCCCCCTCCCACCCCCCCCCCCAGAGAGTGCATCCTCTTCCTCCGAATGAAAACGTAAATGTAAGACATCACAGAAAGCAAACACCAGGACAATGGAAGGTGACCTTGTTCGGCTGGGGAGATTATCGTGGATCTCACCTAAAAACCATACTGGTTGAAACGGTCGAAGGCAAGAGGTAGACAATGATACAAGTGGGAGAACAACATTAAGAGATAGAAGGGCAGCAGTCTGAGCGTGTACAATCACGACAAGAGACAGAGCATGTTGGAGATCCATTGCAGCCAACCTTCATTGTGAAGACGGCACCTGATTGATTGACTAATAACAGTATCTTTGGCTGCTTGTATCTTTTGCCAATGAAGGCATTCTAGCCCAAATGTCCCGTGTGTCCATTGTGATATTGTAAAGCTGAATATTTCTACTTCTCGTCTGGCTGACATTTGTCCACATCTTTGTTGTAGTTAGCAAAAGTATTTTTGTTTTATATGAAAACAAACCGGGAAGTGTGAGTCTCAGCTACAAACGAAAGAAGTAACAACACTGGCCATTGAACTCTTCTGTTCAAAAGAAATCGATGACAGCAAGTGGAAGCAGTCTTTTGATGTAGCGTCTGGCCAGATTTTTTCCTCACTGGCAGCCAACTATACAAGGCCATGAAAAGAGAGTGAATAATTTGGTGTATGAAGTATCAATGACAAAGAAGAGGAAAGAACTCGCATTTATTTCAGGATCTGAACATAGAAAAGGAAGTGGTGGTGGGGAGAGGGGGCGGATAATAGCCAATGTTGTTTCAGGGAAACTAAAATACTTCAGTATTTCTTTTATATATTTTGGCCTCAAGTCTACATTTCAAGTAGTAGATTTTGTTGTTGAAATAGTATTAGTAGCCGTTGTATTTGTCGTTGTAGTAGCAATTGTAGTATGCGTCGTATTAGTTGATGTTGTTTTAGTGGTAATTGTAGTAACTACTACTATTATTACTACTACAACCTACACCACTACTACCATCTCTAATACTGCTACTACTGCTGCTGCTACTACTACTACCACTACTACTACTACTACTACTACTACTACTACTACTACTACTACTACTACTACTACTACTACTACTACTACTACTACTACTACTACTACTACTACTGCTGCTACTACTACTACTACAACTACTACTACTACTACAATTACTACTACTACTACTACTATTACCACCACTGCTACAACAACTACTACTACTACTACTACTACTACTACTACTACTACTACTACTACGACTACAACTATTACTTCTTCACTCCTCCATGTACCTACACATATTCTGTTAAGAATGGGATGTATTTAGAGTTTTTGGAAGACATTTAACTTTAAGGGGGAAAATGATGCGAACTTAAATCATGTTTAAACTGGTACTATTAGCAAAGCGACTCTTTATTGGCTGTTGAAGAAGGGGGCGGAGCAGGTGTTGGAGTGTCCTCAGCGCAGTGATGTCAATTCTATATTCATTTATTCATTGGAACAAGTACTGAAGTCGGGCCCAGCTACACACTAACTGACCCGTCGTTGATGATTGTTCATGCTGGTCTGCGTTAGAGGGGTACCCAGGTGTACTGTTGTCTTCACAATGCTGTCTGTTATGCTTTTTAATCGTTTTTCTGTGAGCAGTTGTCGCCTTCATTGCATTCTGGCTCGTAAGCAGAATTAGTGTTTGTTGGGGGGTATATGTCAGCCGTCTAGGATTTTAAGTAGGACATGAGTTTATTTCTGCTGTCAGCGTTGGCGGGCGACGAGTAGGGTACCGTTGCGTTTCTGCAGCAACACAGCCTTCAGCGGGCCACTGCAAAATGTTAAGAAGTCTGAAACCACAGGGCGTAGAATGCAATTTCTCGTGGGATCTAGGTTCAGTGTGTGGGATATGGGGTTAAGGACGATGCACATGTTACGGGGTTGTTAAAGCCGCTGTTAAAAATAGAACGTGTGATTGCTGGTAAGACTGTCTATACAATACACCCTCGCACCAACCTGACACCCCTGCGACTCAAACTTATGCGTCTCAAAAGTTAAGACGCGTGAATGAATATCCAATCACGGTGTGCTGGGCTTGACCTCGTTACTCGTCACAGCGTGCTGGGCCCGAGTTCGTTGCTTGTATTCATTCATTCATTCATTCACTTATTCACCCATTTATTTTTCTTGACGTGACCCTAACCTATAACCCTAACCTATAACCCTAACCTATAACCTATAATTGCCTTACGGGGATAATTTGTCGGCAACTGAGGGGCTGTTGAAGAACAGTCATTAACCTCTGGGAAACTGCAAACAACCGTTCCCCCTGGCAACGCGTGGCCCTGTCGTGCAGTTTGACAATGAAACGCATAATTTGACACAAAGGAAGGAAGAGAACTGTCCAAATACAATCTTCGTTTGTTTTTCTTCTCCACAGATTAAATAATCGACAATGTTTGCAAATTATGTCAACAGAAGTTAATGAAAAGTGTTTTTGTACAGTACATATTTGTTGTTGGCTTACCGTCAGGTTTTGTTCGATTTACTCCTGCGTGTGATTTATTCGTTTAATTTTCTGTGTGGTTTCTTTGTTTACTCATCTGTGGGTTTTATTTGTTTACTCTTTCACGTGATTTGCTAGTTATTTTGTGTATATGGTTTGTTCTTAGTGTTGCATTCTTCCAAGTGGTTTATAGGCTTATTCTTCAGTGAGGGTAATTTGTTTTACAGGCATATGAGGATTAGATCTTTAATTTATAGTCTTCTTTCGCACGTCACATCCATTCTCTGTTTTTCAATACCCCCCCCCCCTCCCCCTCCCTTTTCCATTCTCACTAATGTCACTTTTTTTTGCTTACTTTTTATCTTCCTTTCCGTTTTAACCTCCATTACCTCTTGTTTATTTCCCTTTCCTGTTTTTCACATATATCTTTCTCTCCTTCTTGGTACCCTCCAATCCTATGTATTCTCCGTGCGCCTTCCTTCTTCTTTCCTTCTTACCCACTTTCTTTCTTTAATAAAAGTAAAGGAGCCACGTCTTTTCGCGTACTGGGTTTATAGGGCTAGACCTATATTTTATAGAGCAATCTCGGTGGGTGATGTGATCAGCATCACGCCGGCCACCTTTACTTCCCAGGACTGTACTTGGTAGCTATTTATAGTTGGGTCAGTTTTTAAGATATGCCGGCTTCGCCAAGACCCGAGCCCACAACCTTTCAGTCTAGCTTCTACATCGAGGCGGCCCCTTTTCCCTTGACACTTCCTGTTCCTTGCCCCCCCCCCACTTTCCTCCCTACAGCCGGCCACTAACACTAAGCAACAGCTTCAAGCACGGCCACGGAAACGTGCTCACCTTCAAAAGAAGCAAACAAACGGAAATTATAAAAAAATGTTTCTAAGGGGAAAAGAACAAACTTTTTAAAGACCGTCTACACACCACACGGACATAACTGGACCTGACAACAGACTGGACAGTGGCCAGGGGACAGCGCGTGACTAAGTCCGGTCTAGTCTGTGGGACAAATTGACCCCTTCATTCTTCTCGGGCGATTTCTTCGTTTGTTGAATTGTTTCCCTTGAATAGGCCTGACTGTTGACAGGATAAATGTAGAATAAGATGCGAAGGAATGAAATCATGCTAAGAAAGAAGAAATAGATTAAGAATGGGTTAAATTTCATTTGCGTTCAGAAATATAAGGACGGTAATATACTTTGTTCTTCTTTACGTCTTCTTTTACCACTTCGTGTATCAACTTCTGATGGCTAACGTATGCTTTTAATGCGTGTGCATGCTAGAGCGTGTGCTAAGACAGCAGTCTGTCAATCTTTACACAAGGGACGACGACGAACATTCTACCAAGATTACCAAGGGAGATACAAGGTCCTGCTTCATGTTTATCTAGCTGCTTCGAACAAAGACACATCGAGGTACTGTAAAGTTTCACTGATGTTATCCTTCTATGTGGTTCTTGGTCTACCTCTTGCTCTAGGCCCCTCTCCTTTTTTTGTGTGCATATGCCTTGAATGGTATAGAAGAAGAAGAAGAAGAAGAAGAAGAAGAAGAAGAAGAAGAAGAAGAAGAAGAAGAAGAAGAAGAAGAAGAAGAAGAGAAGAAGAAGAAGAAGAAGAAGAAGAAGAAGAAGAAGAAGAAGAAGAAGAAGAAGAAGAAGAAGAGGAAGAGGAAGAAGAAGAAGAAGAAGAAGAAGAAGAAGAAGAAGAAGAAGAAGAAGAAGAAGAAGAAGCAGAAGAAGCAGAAGAAGCAGAAGAAGAAGAAGAAGAAGAAGAAGAAGAAGAAGAAGAAGAAGAAGAAGAAGAAGAAGAAGAAGAAGAAGAAGAAGCAGGCTTAGGAAACAGTTGATGCAGATTCCAGTGCGCATAAAACAACGCCTAGGTCGACAGCTAGGAAAAGAGCGCATCGTGATAGAGAATAAAATCAATTACATTGAAAATCTGAAATGCAATCGCGAGAAAATACTCTAATTTGAATTGAAAATATTAAAACCAACACCTGAACGCAAACATAAAACAGGTACACAGCTTAGGAAAGCAGCAGCACAAGAAACGAAACAAGAAATTGATTGAAACTGGTGCTATGGGGGATTAAATCTAGCAAAAATTTCAAAGTGGAAAAAAATTATTAAAAAAAAATTAAATTAAATATAACTTGGCAGTTGAAGACACCTGAATAATTCTCATTTATCGTGAGATGTACTCCATTGATACGGATGTTAGTCATTGACATTCAAGGAAATCGTTTTAGTGCCTCCCCCCTCCCTTTTCCACACCCACCCACGCGGGCTCGCACACTTATATGTTATTCAGTTAAAGTAATAAGTTAATGAATCAAGAGGTAATAAGCCAACAAGTCAGCAAATATATTAACTAGATACTTGGATACCAATCCAACATGGAATTGTGTCGACATGTTATTGCGTCTCCTTATTCTACTTAAGTCCATGTCGTGCGGTGTTGGTAGTCATGTCTATCCACAACCTTAGTCATGTCTATCCACAAATTTAGTCATGTCTATCCACAACCTTAGTCATGTCTATCCACAACCTTAGTCATGTCTATCCACAAATTTAGTCATGTCTATCCACAACCTTAGTCATGTCTATCCACAACCTTAGTCAAGTCTATCCACAAATTTAGTCATGTCTATCCACAAATTTAGTCATGTCTATCCACAACCTTAGTCATGTCTATCCACAACCTTAGTCAAGTCTATCCACAAATTTAGTCATGTCTATCCACAACCTTAGTCATGTCTATCCACAAATTTAGTCATGTCTATCCACAACATTAGTCATGTCTATCCACAAATTTAGTCATGTCTATCCACAGCCTTAATCGTGTCTATCCACAAATTTAGTCATGTCTATCCACAACCTTAGTCAGTCTATCCACAACCTTTGTCAGTCTATCCACAACCATAGTCAGTCTATCCACAACCTTAGTCAGTCTATCCACAACCTTAGTCAGTCTATCCACAACCTTAGTCAGTCTATCCACACCCTTAGTCATGTCTATCTACAACCTTAGTCAGTCTATCCACGACCTTAGTCAGTCTATCCACAACCTTAGTCATGTCTATCCACAAATTTAGTCATGTCTATCCACAACCTTAGTCGTGTCTATCCACAACCTTAGTCATGTCTATCCACAACCTTAGTCAGTCTATCCACAACCTTAGTCAGTCTATCCACAACCTTAGTCAGTCTATCCACAACCTTAGTCAGTCTATCCACAACCTTAGTCAGTCTATCCACAACCTTAGTCAGTCTATCCAAAACCTTAGTCAGTCTATCCATAACCTTAGTCAGTCTATCCACAACCTTAGTCAGTCTATCCACAACCTTAGTCATGTCTTTCCACAAATTTAGTCATGTCTATCCACAACCTTGGTCATGTCTTTCCACAAATTTAGTCATGTCTATCCACAACCTTAGTCAAGTCTTTTCACAAATTTAGTCATGTCTATCCACAACCTTAGTCAAGTCTTTTCACAAATTTAGTCATGTCTATCCACAAATTTAGTCATGTCTATCCACAACCTTAGTCATGTCTATCCACAACCTTGGTCATGTCTATCCACAACCTTGGTCATGTCTATCCACAACCTTAGACATGTCTATCCACAACCTTGGTCATGTCTATCCACAACCTTAGTCATGTCTATCCACACCTTCTGTTTCGTGTACTTTCAGTCAACTCTGACACATATGATTATCCATGACATGTATGTCAAACTCCAGCATCTGTTCTCTCGGTCTCCCCCTGCCTCTCCTCCCTTTCAACTTTCCAACCGTCTCGATGTCCTCCAGTTTTCTCCTTCACATTAGATAACCAAAGAATGAAGATTGTCTCTTTCTTGTGTGGGCAATCAGTTTTCTTTGTGAATCAACACAAGTCAAGACATATTCAAGCTCCTAATAATCTATACAAAAGACTCTTATAGATGCTACATGAAGAATTACCTAGCTAATTATAGTTAATTATGTAACCAACTAAGTACCTAACTTTAGAAAACAAATCTACCTAATTAACTATCAAGCTAACTAATTAACTAACTTTCTAACCAACTACCTAGCTAACTAATTAGCTATCTATCGAACTAACTATGTAGCTAACTTACTAGCCAACTAACTAATTGGCTAGCTTGTTAACTAACTAACTAGCTAGCTAGCTAACAAGCTAACTATCTAGCTTATTAACTAGTTAACTAACTAGCTAGCTAATTAAATAGCTAGCTAGATAACTAACTAGCTGGGTAATTAACTATGTAACTAGCTAGCTAATTTACTAACTAACTAACGAACTAACTAGCCTTGTATACCCTAACGTCTAAAGCAGGTAAAAATAAATGGCTTTTAATTCGTGGGTGACGTTTAGTTGCAGCAGGAGCGAAAGACGAGCGATAAAGACACGGTGACACAAAGTGCCCACCCTTGGATGAGATTCACGTGGAAACAAGTCCCAGAGGCTCTGTGAGAGCGTTAGGATTTTTTAAGATCCCCGACGATTTCAAGTGTGGGCTTTAAAATGATGTTTAAAACTTGGTGTCACCACTGGAGCGAGGTTTTAATATTAAATCCAAACTGTTATTTAAAAAAAATATATATATATATAAATCTTTCCGGAAATGAACGTTGCTTGGTAACCAGACAAGGGGCGATAAACTACCAGTTAGGAACATTAGAACGAGATTACTGGAGTGACTAGCCTTGCCTCGAACCAATAAAAAACATTTTGCTTTTGTGTATTAATATCGTAAATATTTTCTGCTGTCTTCTTCTTCTTCTTTTTTCTTCTTCTTCTTTTTTCTTCTTCCTCTTCTTTTTTCTTCTTCTTCTTCTTTTTTCTTCTTCTTCTTCTTCTTCTTCTTCTTCTTCTTCTTCTTCTTCTTCTTCTTCTTCTTCTTCTTCTTCTTCAATATGATAACACATCTGTTGTTATTGTTGAGAAAGGTTAGTTGCGTATCCTTTACAGGACGTTGCAGAACCAACCCCATTGAACCAACCTCTACAATTGGTTTTTCTAGACAAATTTACGTCCAGTAGTTTGCCATTGCTTCCTGGACGGTCAGCTTTCTTGATACCACTGTGGAAACCAACGCAAGGCGCATGGCCCGCAGCTGGGATCGAACCTGGCATCCCGGCATTACGAAGTGTTCTCATGGACTTAACCACAGAGCCGACCGTGTTTCATACACTGAATAGAAAAACACATCTGTTAATTGTTATTACATGCCGTATAATTTCTTTATTCGTCTCCTCTTCAACTTCGTTCGATTTATTCTTCTGTTACCGCTTGTTCATTTGATTTCATAATTTTTTTTTTTTCCGCCAGAGCATAGTTTTCGTAACGAATGCAATTACGTGGGGGGGGGGGGGGGGGGGGGGGGCACCAGTTCTTTACGAAACACATTTATCAAATTATGAAGATGTCCTTTGTGGCAGCTAAATTAGAGTGCTTCTTGAACACAATCATTTTTTTTTTACAATTAATTGCGCATCGTCGTTAACCTTAAGCAGGTTACACTTCGGTTGCAGCTTAGTAAGAGTGAAAAAAAAAATGTAAACGGATTGTTATATTGATCTGTATATCTTTTTCTTTTTCATCGTCATCCTCGTTACTTCATTACACATTAACCAAGTTTTTATATTCCTTTTTCAAGAAGGGGAGAAAACAGCCTATAATCTTTGAATACAACTTTCAATGTTTGTTAAATTAGGTTTCCTTATTTACATAAATGTATGATAAATTTTAATGTGAATTATGAGTGGATTTGCAAAAAAAAAAAAAAAAAACACACACAAAACTTACAAACGGCATCACTTATAAACAGTCATACAAATAGCTACAATACAATATAGGCAAACAGTATTTTGCACGCCAACATTAACGTCTCTCGATCACCACACCTATGTTGTTAAGCCCTTAACAAGAACAAGATTAGACAAAAACAAGAAAGGGACATAATAGTTTTACAATTTTTACACAAGGGAAACAAACCCCTTTTCATGCTTTTATATTCTTAATACAATAGGAATTAGCAATAAGTTTTAAAATGATTAGGATTTTTTAATTTTCTGTAAAAGACATATTTATGGTTTACTAAGCCATATAATGACGCCTACATTTTTCTCTAGTTGTATTAAATAATCATATGTTTTCTAAGATAATTTAACTTATTTAGCAGATTCTGTTTATATTGAGCTTAAGTGTGTTCGAATGAATTATTTTCTTCGTTCGTCTAAAGTTGTTTAAAGTGGTTATAAAACCAAATTTTTGACGGGCTACACTTCGTTTGTAGCTTAGTCACATAAATATACGATATTTTGACTTCCTTTTTATCATATTCCAAAGTCGAGAATGCCCCCAAGAAGAGGAAAGCCTCAGCAACAAGAGCAGGTGGTGCTGGGACCACAAGCCAAAGATGGAGAGAATGTCTTTGGTGTTGCCCACATCTTTGCCAGCTTCAACGATACTTTTGTCCACGTAACTGACTTGTCCGGAAAGGAAACAATCTGCAGAATCACCGGTGGTATGAAGGTGAAGGCCGATCGTGATGAAGCTTCCCCTTATGCTGCTATGTTGGCTGCACAGGATGTCTCTGAACGCTGCAAGACCTTGGGAATCACTGCTCTGCACATCAAGCTCAGGGCAACTGGTGGCAACAGGACAAAGACCCCTGGTCCAGGTGCTCAGTCAGCTTTGAGAGCTCTTGCCCGTTCTGGAATGAAGATTGGGCGTATTGAGGATGTAACTCCAATCCCATCAGACAGCACTCGCAGAAAGGGAGGCAGACGTGGTAGACGTTTGTAAATGTTGTTCAATAATAAACATGACAGTCTGAACAAACAAAAACAAAAAAAAAATAAATATACGATATTTTGGGCCCTTTGGCTAAGATCAAAGTGTAATATATGTTCTTATCAGGACAAGCTACCTTTGAGCAATGCTGGGTTTTTTTCACCAAGATCTTGGTTTTTTAGTTGCCGTCTTGGTTTTTATTTTGAAAATTATTAAAAATCTTGGGTTTCCAGTCTTAATGATGAAAAAAACTACAATTAATAAATATTCTAACAAGAATAATGTGTGTACACATATCTATAATAGTTTTACCCGCAAATTATATTTTGGAATGTCCTACAAACACTTAAAATAAACTCAGTGTAACATAATACAAAGGTTAACTCCAGGGCTATTCAGGAAAAATGTAGCAGACCACCAATGGACCAGATTTACGATCCCCAAGTAGTGTCCCTAAAGTAACAGATACTAGTGGCGGAGAAGCAAAATAGATGAAGCCTGGGACTTTTGATCGTAAACTTCACAGAAGAAAGAAGGGAGGCTTTTCCTCTCTACTAGGGGTTATTGACCTGACATTGTAGCGTCTCATTAGTTGAATTGAAAAAAAGCAGATTAGCAGAAACCAACTAAGGACTACTAGGGAGGGACCTTCAGTTAAGTTTTCACTAGGTTTTTTTTTTTTTGGTGCTGTGTTGTGGTTTGTTGAACTGTGCTTTCAAAATTTACTCTGATTATAACCTTGTTGAATTCAAAATGAGTGAACAGATTACACCATCGAAGAAAAGAAAATGGTATGCTCGGTGTTTCAAAGAGGAATGGCAGTATTGGTACCAATTGAGAAGCATAAAAGATGGCCTAAAATAAAAAATATGACATTTTATCCGCTTTTATGACCAACCTCACTATTTTGCCTCACTCGTCAGCAGCGGTTGAGCGCATATTTTCCCTGAGAACTGTATCAAAACTAAACAAACGAATTCTCTGAAAGCAGACACTGTAAAAGATCGAATTCTTGCAAGGCAAGCAATCACAAGAGGAAATAGCGACTGCATGACATGGACACCTAATATAGAATTGCAAAAATAATTGCAAAGTGGCGCAGTTAGTCAAAGATATTTAAACAGAATGAAAACACAGAAAGAGACGGTGACAATTGAAATTTGTGAAGAAGGAGAGCTGTTAGAGTAACAGTTTAATAAAGGTGGGTATATGTTCAGTTTCATAACTATAAAATACTTTTTGCACAGTGCTGGGTTTTTTTTTTTTTTTTTTTTTTCATATCTTGGGTTTTTGTCAGCCCCATCTGGGTTTTTGACAAAAATCTTATTGCCAGCCCTGATCACCACCATCGACGACATGCCACCACCACCATCATCATCATACTGGTTTGTTTTTCGCCTTAAGGCGGACAGGGAATGAGTGTTTCCTTGCCACAACATCATCATCATCCTCATCGCTGATGTGCCATCGCCACAATCACCATGGTTTTTCCTTTCCTTTTTCATACTTTGTAATGTTTTTATGTACATAATTATGCATTGGGAGTTTCCCCAAAAGTGATATCATCCTCATCCTCATCGCCGATATGCCACCATGATCACCATGCCTTTTCACATGCTATGAATACATTTGTGTATTTATGTAATATGAATATAATCATCATCATACTCATCGCCGATATTCCATCACCATAATCACCATGTTTCTACCCTTTACATGCTATAAAATGTATGTGTGTAAGATATAAATATATGTATATATAAGTATGTATGTATGTATGTATGTATAATGTATGTATGACATAATGAAATGAACAAAAACAATGCGTATATGTATTTTCAAGGGAAACAACGTCTCTAGACATTGTCTCGCCAACAAACATACGAGTGGTGTCCCTCTCTTTCTAAGTCCAGCCCCAATTTGCCCTTTTCTGCCTCGCTGTCCTATTTTCTGTCAATTTGTTTTGTTGGTAATCATATTATGCATTGTTCTTTTTACCAAACATGTCTTCATTCAACACCTCATATAGCTGCTTTTGTTAGCCCATCGACACTTGTCACCAGCATTAAAGAGCGGCGGCCCACCCCCCTATCGCCCCCACATCCTTTTCTGTCTTCTCCTCTCCCTACAATCAAAGATACTTGGCGACATGGAGTCTAATGGAAACATCATTTACCACGTTGAATAAATACATGTACATTATCATCGAAATGTACCGTTTCCGCTGACAGACCTGACAGCCCCAGCTTTCCCTTAACCGCCCGGTCCTCTCGGCCTCCCTCCGTCTCTATTTTCTGTTAAATGTCAGTGAAAAACGGTGCAAATCATCATCATTTTATTCACATCATTTTATTGATTTTGCTTTTGTTTTACAAGAGATTTGTACAAATATGTTTCAACAAATAAACACTTTAAAAAAAAAAAAAGTTTTTTGGCAGGCTACACTTCTGTTGTAGCTCAGTAAAAGGTAAAACCAAATGTAAACGGATCGGTATATTGATCTGTATATATATATATATATATATATATATATATATATATATATCTGGTCTGGTAGTCTGGTAGTCTTAGTTTCAGCTTCATAGCAAACGGGTTGCCCCATCTTTGCTCCGCTCCTGTGCCAGCGAAAAACACTCAGAATGTCTATCACAGTCCCTTGTGGAAAGATTGACAGACTGCTGTCTCAGCATATCTAGCATACACTCGCATTAAAGCATATGGTAGCCATCCGAAGTGCTAACACAAACAGTCCAACATTAGAAATGCAGTTCATCATTGATGATAGCAGAACTTGTCGTCAACAGATCAGCAGTTGTCCGCGTGATCAATTTTAATACGGGTCCCGCAAGCATTGAACGACAGGCATCGTGCCATTTTCTGAATCTACAATTCACACCACCACGTTGGTCACAGTCGAAAAAAAAAAACATTCCAAATGCAATCCGCAGCTTCGTTCGTTCGTTCGTTCGTTCAACTCAGAAGCTGGGCGACGAAACTATATCCAGTCTACAAATGGAGCAAAAATGCATCGGCCACCGTCCGGCAGAAGCAAAAAATTTGCCTCTGTTCCGAACGGCGCCGCTGTCTAGCGTCCATTTTAAAACCGGAATATATATATATATATATATATATATATATATATATATATATATATATATATATATATATATATATATATATATATATATATATATATATATATATATATATTGTCATCCTCATTACACATAAACTAAAGGAAAACAGCCAGCAATCTTTGAATACAACTATCAATGTTTGTTCAATCAGAATTTTTATGTTGATGCATGTATGATTAATTTTATTTGCAGGAGTTGATAATGTATATAATGCTTATACTTGTTTTATCAAGTGTTTTAACGCAATCAGATGCTCATGTTTTATACCTGGTTTTAAAGCAATCAAATGCTCATACTATATTTTATACCTTGTTTTAACGCAATCAAATGCTCATACTTTTTTATAACTTGTTTTAACGAAAGCATAAGCCCGGCTCTCTAGCGTAGCTGGCTAAACCGGATGTGCGGAGACCGGGTGACGAACTCCTTGTGGTCCGGGTTCAATCCCAGGGGTAGACAGGAAAGCCACATTTTCTCCCAGATTTACGGTATTTACAATGGAATCAAGGCCGGAAGGTTGCGATATCCATTATATCGAGCCTAAGGGTTAAACTCATGGCTTCTGGATACTAAAACAAACAAACAACAACTAATGCTCATACTATGTTTTATAACTTGTTTTAATGCAATCAAATGCCCATAGTGTTTTATAACTTGTCTTAACGCAATCAAATGCCCACACTGTTTTATAACTTGTTTTAATCTAAATCAAATGCTCATACTGTGTTTTATAACTTGTGTCAACGCAATCAAATGCTCATTCGATGTTTTATAACTGGTTTTAATGCAATAAGATACTTATACTCTGTTTTATAACTTGTTTCAATGTAATCAAATGCTCACACTGTGTTTTATAACTTGTTTCAACACAATCAGCTACAACACTATATATATATATATATATATATATATATATATATATATATATATATATATATATATATATATATATATATATATATATATATATATATATTTACAAAAGAAACATATGTACAACAGATGCACAATACCGTTTACAAACAACAGCGTATATATACTTTCTACTTTTAAAAATGTTTTTTACCTTTTAAATTCAGTTTTTTTGTTAAAATGTAAATGAAAAACAGTTCACTATTTTATTACTGTACAAAACTATGACATTCATTTGTAGCTGTGTCAGTGTGCGGTAGAAATGAATTCCCTGAACTATGATTAAAAAGCTGGACAAAAAATTGAGAACACGCAAACACAGGTACAATTGAACATTTTGACAGTAGCCTGCATCAAAATTTGCCACAATAAACAAAAGGGGGAGACGTTCTTGGCCACTGGTCACCAAGAGGCGCACTCGAGAATAATTATAAAATATGAAAAGAGAAAAAGATGCAGAAAGAAACAAATATTGAAGCTAATAGTACCTGACAAGACAAGTTCTTATCTTTGTCCAACCTCATCTTCAGAGAAGTTGATTCTGAAAGTGATCGGGAAAGAATGAGAGAGAGATAGAATGTATTGTATATTTCAAATGTTTCTGTGCATGAAAAAAAAATGAATAATGTATACATATCAAGTTAAAAACACAAAAGCATTGATTAACAGATATGTACATGTACACATCATGAACACACACATACACATAGAGAGATAACACACAGAACAGGCTTGCATACATATATGCATACATACATGCATGCATATATACTGAAACACTATAAGCATACACACATACATGTACACATACTAACATACAGACACACACACACTCATTCAATCATTCTCGTAAATGCATGTAGATAACTAACACCCATGCGTACACACACTCACATATGCACTCTAAAAACTACACATAGACCCACTAGCGCAAACACATACACACAGGTAGAGACAAAGATGGGAAACGCATCACTCCTCCCCCTCCCCCCTCGTGTATCATTCATTATCTTACGTCAATTTACATATTGAAACTCTTCTTCCTCTCTACATTCACCAGCTGTAAACTCTGGCGAAATATTTTGGTTGTTCGTCCACTTCTCGACTTTAGTTCCAGAAATTTATTTCACAGATCTGCCTTATTTATACGCAGACTGTTGGATACTCGCGCCTCGAGCAGATGTATTCTTTCGAAGGAAGTTTGTAAACTTTTTTGACAACCTTGTTAAAGGAAAAGTAGGTGTATTCTCCCCCTCCTCCCCCCCCCCCCCACCCCCAAGCTCCCAAATGTGGCCACAGAAATCACATACAGAGTATACTGCAACTGAAATTTCAATTGGAAAAAATTTTATTTAAAAAATAGGTGACTTCAACGAATGACAGAGCATCGGTTTGTCAGAAATCTACTCAACTTTTCACTCCACCATTTCCACACTTAGACCTTATCAACAACTCATTTTGTTCAAAAAAAAAAAAAAAACATGAAACAATTTATGAGACTTAAATGAGAAGTAACAAGTGACTGAGTAACAGGGATGTTTTGAGAGAGACGAGGACCTGAAACTAACTTAGCTTAACATCAGAAGAAGACAGTGATAGTTTTTGGCCATGTTATGAGAACATGGAAACTGAAACATGTTGTAACAACTGGAAAGAATTGTGGAAAGAGGCACGAAGTGAGGTACTTTATTAATATCCTACCCCAGATGACGTCACAGGATAGTCCAACATTTTAGAGGATGGTAAGACTGGGTTTCGTGGCTTTCTGATGCTTTTAACGACCTCAAAACATCTTGAACTGGCCCTAACCCCAAACAATCTTCGTCCCACAAAAGAGTGCAGCTTATCTACCACCCCCTGAAACATTAGACTGCCCCATGACCTGTGGATTTTCCCTTTTTGGGGTAGGATATTAATAAAGCACCCAAAGCAAAACTGCATAAAGTTACAGAACACATTATCATTGATATCCTGGGTAGGATAATTTCAGAACAAAGTATCCTGTGTATCAAACATCATTATCAAGTTCCTTGCTGACTGGCATGGGTGATCATAACTCTCCACAATCTGCGATCTTTAATTGCATGTATCAGTTCATGTGTTGAAACCCCTCAATGGAAAGACGAAAGGCTGTCAAGAATCTTGTCGCGCTGTCTTTCTCTGTCTCTCTTTCCACAAATCTTTAGAGTGGTTGCAACATGTTCCATGTTCAAACATAGTACACTTTAAAGAACATAGTATCCTAGGTATTATGAGAACAATTTAGAGAACAAAGCATCCTGGGTGACATGAGTAGAACAATTTAGAGAACAAAGTATGCTGGGTATCATGAATAGAACATTTTAGAGAGCAAAGTATCCTGGGTATCATGAGTAGAACAATTTAGAGAACAAAGCATCCTGGGTGTCATGAGTAGAACAATTTAGAGAACAAAGTATCGTAGATATCATGAGTAGAACAATTTAGAGAACAAAGTATCGTAGATATCATGAGTAGAACAATTTAGAGAACAAAGTATGCTGGGTATCATGAGTAGAACAATTTAGAGAACAAAGTATCCTGGGTGTTTTGTAGAACATCGATGACTGGAAATTTCATGCAGGCATCCCCCACTGACCTCGTTCTATTTCTGACGGAGACAAAAGAACAAACGAATTATAATATAAATAATGAGAGTTTTACTATGGTTAGGCTGTGCAAATAAAAATAATTAGAAGATACGAAATGTAGGGCGGTCTTTTAAATTATATTTTAAAGAAAAAAAATTAAAAAACAATAAGTGCATATATGGCAACAAGAGACACACCACAACTATGTGGTGAACTTTTTGTGTTAGCACTTCGGATGGCTACAGTATGCTTTTAATGTGTGTGTATGCTAGATATGCTGAGACAGCAGTCTGACAATCTTTCCACAAGGGACTGTGATAAATTAAACGTGACTTTTCCATGTCTGTCCATGGAGGGGTTTCAACACATGAACTGATGCATGCAGTTGAAGATCACAGATTGTGGAGAGTTATGATCACCCACACCAGACGGCAAGGAACTTGATAATGATGTTTGATACACAGGATACTTTGTTCTGTGTGTTTTTCATTGGCACAGGAGCGGAGCAAAGATGGGGTGACCAGTTTGCTATCAAGCTGAAACTAAGATTACCAGACTACACCACAACATCATCAAAAGTCATTAGCTGTTAGCTGAGGCTTCAACCTCACTGCAAATGCATCAACCCATAACTGCTTTGCACCTATGATGGGGGAAGTAACACAGTATTTCCTTTGCTGTACCATTTCACAACTATTAGCAGATGTACTTTGGAGTGGCTGCTGCTTGGAGGACTGAGCATGCATGGGAATGCCCAATGTGCAGAGTCGTTGATTGTGATAACATAACATAACATTTAAAAACTAGTAAAAAACATGTCTATCATGGTTAAAAAAGCTAAAAATGCAACTGATTTACAACAACTGATGGATATTGTGAGGATGGAGAGTGCTAAGAAACGACTTTCATTGAATATTAAGAAAACGGAAGTAATGGTTATATCAAAGAAGAAAATAACTCTATATGGTGATATTTCAACTGAAGGAAAAAGAATTAACCAAGCCAATAAATTTAAATATCTGGGAACAATCATATCATCAGATGGAAAATGTGTGACAGATTAAAAGCAAAATAGGTCAAGCAAAAGCTGCATTTCAGAAAATGAAAAATATCTTATGCAGTAAATTGCTGTCATTTATTGTCAGAAACAGGGTATTAAAATGTTCCATAGAACCTGTTCCGCTGTATGGCAGCGAATCTTGGAATGTCAGTGAACAAATTAGGAAGAATTTGGAAGCAACAAAGATGTAGTTTCTGAGACGAATGTTCCAATATTGCATACATTGTTGGACTAAAGTTCGTCAATTTTATTTTGCTACAAAATTTGAAAGTAAGACAACGATTTAGAAATTTTCATTTAATAAATGAAACATGCAAGAGTTGAGTTGAGTCAAGAACTGACATCACAGCACCCCCATGAATGCTTAGTCCTCATCTTCAGCAGCCAGTGCAGAGTTCCAATACTGATGGTAATGATCACAATCTGGTTATATGTCCGTCTTGCCTTTCCTCTGAGTATAGTAAGCCGGCCAGACCCTCTGGTTACACCCAGGTGCCTCATTCTCTCCAGGCCACAAATATCTCCTATCTCTACTGATTCCATTGCTTGTTCCCAAATGGCCTTGACCACATCTGCCCTTGTCATGTATCAATTCCCCACCTAGTGGTGCAGATCCAGCCAATCTGTCATCCTGTACATTACCCACCACGCCGGCATAGCCTGGAGCAAAGATCCTAGGTATGCACACTACCCGTGACCTTTCCAGTGAAGCTTGCCACTCTGCTCGAAGCATCCCTGTCTTCACCCTTCTCAGCATGAAACACACCAGAGACTCACCTGTCCAAGATTTCTGGAATCAGCTGTTGCAGGAGGAATTGAACTTTCTGACCCTGAAAATACAGGCAAGCTTTTTTTGTTATCAGCAATGTTATGCTACTCTCTCTTAGAGTTTGATCTTCCTTTTCTTGTTCTTCCTCCTCCACTTCTTCTTGCGGCAGTGTTAACTGTTTTAGAGCTGAAAATTACAAGATAAAGAACAGTTCCTGTGCTAGTTGTGTATCATACATTTGGTGTGACTAATATTTATGTGGCCAAATTGGCATTCCATAGGTTAGCTAGTTAGTTAAGTGAGCGATCATCCTCACTGTACATCAGACAAGGCCATAACTGCTTGGATCCTATTTTCAGCATCTTTCTCAGCGCATCACCACTGATAACACCAGATCTGTGCTGGTTTACTGTTTTTCTTTAGCTACTTGTGGTGTGTTCATGTCTGACAACACTTCTTTCGACATGAAATTCTTGTAGCCTTATCAAGGTTGCCCATTCCTGAATCATCTAATTGACCTGCTTCCCTGAGAGTATTGAGAACATCGACCTGGTTCAATGCTTTTTCCTGCCTTTACTGTGCCACTGCTAGCAAGTCAGCTCCACTTGTTCATTCAATGGGTGATGTTTTTAACATCCTGCCAGCTACTTTTATTTCCCAGAATATTTTCTGGTTCTTAGTTTAGGTTAGGTCAACTTTTGAACTCTAGGAACAATTATAAAAACCTTCCTCATTGCAGATTCAAACTCAAGACTTTCTGGCTGCCTTGTAAGAATCTAACCACCCTGTGACATCAGCCCCCCTCCCCCTTCTTTGCCCAATATAAGACAACTTATACTTTTCAAACACTAAATTAGGAAATACATATTTTAAGCACAAACAAAACAACTTGGATATTTAAAAAAAATTATAACTTCTTCTTCACGTTCACCAGCTGTAAACTCTGGCTGAAAGTTTTGGTTGTTTGTCCTGTTTCAGAACCTGAGTGTTACGTGTGCATCCATTTGACAGATCTAAACTTATTTGTGTGCAGACTGCTGGTTCCATGCCTCTCAGGCAGATGCACTCCGACTTTGAAGGAAGCTTCCAATTAGTTGACTCTTTCGATATGTTTTTGGGCAGGCAGTAGGTCTTTTCTTGTTTTCACGGGGATAAAAATTATAAAACATGTTTTATTTAGTACCTATAATTAAACATCAAGCAAAACAACTTTACCTATATATATTTATTATTGTAATAACGGTAGGTAAATTTTTTGTGTTTTGTTTTAGGCTAGTCAGCATTATTATAACATGCATTATAATAACAGCCATATGGCCAGCAGGATTATGTCACATTTGTTTATGCCGAGTCAGAGGTAATCAACAGAAGACAAAGTAAAAATAACAGAACCTTTGCAAAGGTCGTAAGTGACAATACTAGAGTAGTTCAGTGTTTCCCAAACTGTTCTTAGTCGCTGCGCTTTTTTTTAAATTAACATTTTGCCACAGGGCCCTAACCTAAGTAAAAGTAAGACTATTTGTATGTAAGAGATAGAAAAATCTTAAAAACACTTGTGTATCATTGAATATTTCACAGCGCCCCTGTGAAGATTTCGCTGCTCCTTGGGGTGATGTGGCGCACAGTTTGGGAATCAGTGTTGTAGTTATTGAGTATGCATGTAGAACTATGGCTGAGGCAAACTTATGCAGAAGCGGAAGAGTGCATACGCAGAAGTTTTGACTGCCTGAGCTGCCTGAATGAATGCACTTGGGAATGGAGAAGGGCGGCCAGGGGGTCTTCTTCTTCTTCTTCTGCCTTTCT
This sequence comes from Candidula unifasciata, assembly GCA_905116865.2. NCBI lineage: Eukaryota > Metazoa > Mollusca > Gastropoda > Stylommatophora > Geomitridae > Candidula > Candidula unifasciata. The sequence goes on from CAJHNH020003378.1 coordinate 58,227, forward strand.
ATCCCCCAATGGAGCATAGGCCCTCAACCAACTCATGCCAAGTCGTTCTATTCTTCGCCATTGCATGGAGCTCTCCCCATGTCCTCCCCATCTTTTTAACCTCATTCTCCAGCTCTCTTCTCCATGTGTTTTTTTGGCCTTCCTTTATTCCTATGCCCCTGTGGGTTCCAATGAAAAGACATTCTAGTTATGCTGTTTTCTCAGTGTGTGTCCTATCCAACGCCAGCGTCTTTTCCTCACCTCTTGGTCCACTGGAGCCTGTTTAGTTCTCTCCCAAAGTTCTACATTAGTTATTCTATCACACCATTTAATTCACCATAGGGTGGCTGAAGGAACTGGATGGAAGGGACAATGTCTGGAGTGAGGGCCACTGAAACAGGAGAGGTGGGGGGGGGGGGATGGGGGGGGGGGAGGAGGGAAGGTACCAGTTTGTCATGTAGCCAATAGTAAGAGGAGGTTGGAGTTTAAAGATATTAATGGCAACATGTATTTATTTATATATTTAACTGCAACATTCAAAACGTAACAATTGTGAACATATATTGTATTATAGACAGAAAAATATTGAATATCTACCTCCATGGCACCAAGAACATCGAGCCTCACAGCGGTTGCAATCATCGACCTCACCACACAGTACATGAAAGTGGTCAGGGTAGTATTCTCATCCACGCCAAGTCCGGCCAAAATAGCTCCATACACAACTGGCAAATGACAATGTGGCAAGTCTACTATAGCAGATCTGAGCTCTTGAGCCAGGTGGCTGTAAGTGAAGCATGCCACTTCAAAGAAGGATTTACCCTGAAACAAAGAACACCATTTTTCAATGCTCATTCTTTGGAGCTTCAGAGAGCTTGGACACATTTAGAGGATGGAAGAGACTGTAGCTTTCAGGTAATCTGGTACTCACAGATCCAACTTCATAGAAAACTGGTCATTCCATAGTTGCTCCATTTCTGTGCCAACAAAAACCCTAGAATGTCCATCACTGTCCCTTGTGAAAAAGTTCACAGAGACTGAAGTCTCAATTAAACCAATAGCAAACACATGCATTAACTGCATAAGGCAGCCCTCATATGTGCAAACACAAATATTAGAAAGAAATGAGAACAGGAAAAAAAATCTGCACTGACCTACTTGTCTGGTGTGTGACAGACAACAAATGAGAACAGGGAAAGAGATTTGCCCTGACCTACTTGTCTGGTGAGTGACAGACAAGAAAAGAGAACAGTGAAAGAGATCTGCCCTGACCTACTTGTCTGGTGTGTGACAGACAAGAAAAGAGAACAAGGAAAGAAATCTGACCTGACCTACTTGTCTGGTGTGTGACAGACAAGAAAAGAGAACAGGGAAAGAGATCTGCCCTGACCTACTTGTCTGGTGTGTGACAGACAAGAAAAGAGAACAAGGAAAGAGATCTGCCCTGACTTACTTTTCTGGTGTATGACACAAGAAATGAGAACATGGAAAGAGATCTGCCCTGACCTACTTGTCTAGAGATCTGCCCTGACCTACTTGTCTGGTGCTGGCTCTCCTGGCGATGTGGTTTGTGGTGTAGGTCTCACACATTTTGTCCAGCTGGACTAAAGTATGGTGCTCTGTCTGCTCACTTTTTATAACATTCCTGTTAACTATAGCACTGTGAGCTGCTCTCACAAATGGAATACTCAGAGATCCTGTTGACACAAGCACAGACACTAAATTTACTTTCTCAGTCAAAATCCAGACAGTGTTTATTTTAACGCATTCCATACAAAGTAAAACAATCAATATTGCCTTAAAATGTGTCCACACAATAACCAGATTAAACAAACATTGTTGAGTGACACGCATCATAACAGAGGTCCAGGGTAGTTAGAATCCTTTAAATATCAGTGCAAAATGAGCACGCGGATAGGCTGGCTGGCTTAGCACAACTTGGTGGAATACTAATGCATGATATGGCAGACTTGGTTAGGGCCTTGTGGGAGAACATGTACAATTTGGAGGAGCAGATGGATCACCAGTCTGGTGAGACTGGTGCAGCGGGGAGTGATAAGAGGATCTGGCTGATATTGGAGGCTCAGATGAAAGGCGAGAGGGACATATAATCGGAGTGCTGCTGGAACAATCAGTATTGCAACTCTGCATTGCCTGCTGAAGATGGGGACAGAGTGCTTATGGGGAGCCTCGAGTGCTGTGATGTAAGTTTTTGAATCAACTCTAGGATCTGTACATGTGGCACTCTTAACACTGAGGTGTTGTTCCAGTGGATTGAGGTCCTAAAGAGGTCAAACTGCAATGCATGCAACATCTTTCTCTTTTGGTAAAACTGTTTTCTTTGTCTCAAGTGCAGTGATTAGTTAGTTAGTTAGTTAGTTAGTCTTTCCTCTTGTGTCAAGTGCGGCACATAGGGCAGAGGTCATGACTCTCCATGCATGGCGGTTCGTTGCAATCTGTTGTAGGTCTTGGATGTTTGAGTGGCCCATGAGCGAGCCTTCCCTGATGATAGTTCTACGTAGGGTTTCCCTTGGTCTTCCACGAGATCAGTGATGATAATGTATTTATTTATTTGTTTATTTATCGTGTATATTCCTCTTTTTCTTCTTCAGCTTTTCTAACCCACAATGAAGCATAGGCCCTCAACTAACTCACGCCAAGTTGCTCTATTTTTCGTTGTTGCGTGCAGCTCTCCCCATATTTTTAACTTCTCTCTATTTCGCTCCCTTTTCCATGTGTTTTTTGGTCTATCTTTATTTCCATTCATTCATAATTTCATTGGCACCTTTCCGTCTTTCCAGACGATAGTGTTATATTGCGCTATGAGGAGGCATGAGACTCACAGCCCATGGCGATGGTGAGTGTGACTAGCAAGACCCGCCCGTGTCCAGAAAAGTCTTCCACAATGATTGCATGGGATTTCAGGACCATTGTTGTCAACATTTGTGTTTAATCCGTTTCTTTTCAGACGCTCAGCTCTCGTCCTTTCTGCAATCATTTCTTCCTTCCGTCTCATTCCCTTCCTGATATGCCCTTTCTACACATTACTGTTCATGGCATTTTGTTCCCGTGAGTCCGCCTCAATACCTGTATCATTCATGTCCCGCTTGCATACATCTTTATTTCCATGCGCCTGTATATATATTAGATTACCTGAATTTTCCAGAATGCATACAAATGCGTGTTTCAGAATCCCAAAATCTGAAGATAAAAAGAAAACAAAAAACATTAGGAATTCTCTTCATGAGATCATAGTGACACTTTATACTAAAATATTTTGTAATCTTTTCATTAAAACAAATGGGTCACAACATTATAGGAATTCCTGAAACAAAGTCCTGTAAAAAAAAATAACATGTTTGTTACAAGTGCAATGAGTCAATTTATTTAAAAAAAAAAAACTTTAGTCTTGTTCAAAAACATGAGTTTTGCATGCGCATCCATTTTACACATCTGATTTATTTGTATGCAGACTGTTGGTTCCTCACTTCTGAGGAAACATCCCTAACTCATTGGCTTTTATGACCTGCTTGTTATTGGTGCAGTGAGTCAATTCCCTTTCCCTTTCAATGGTGGCCTAGAAGCCACACAGGGAGGTACATAAATGAAGTGAGTCAATTCCCTTTTCCCGTTCAATGGTGCCCCACAACCCACACAGAGATGTACATAAATGAAGTGAGTCAATTCCCTTTTCCCGTTCAATGGTGCCCCTCAACCCACACAGAGATGTACATAAATGAAGTGAATTAACTAAACACAAATGTATCTAGGTCAGCTCACTGAGCAAAGACAAGGCAAAAGGTAGCAATAGATACAACTGGGTGTTTCACTCTTACCTGTGTAGGTGCCAGGGAACCATTTTTCATAAAGGGAGGAGGGGGAGGGGGTAGATCCCGTGCCTCTGAACAAACATGTCCTAGCTGACTAATTAATTATATTCTTAAACTGGATGTGTTGACAGATGTAGATTTCACAGCCTAGCAGTTAAAAATTACACAGCCTACCAGTCATCCTGCTAAAAGCAAAGCCAAAAGAATTTTCACTCTAACAAATAAAAGGACACACTGTAGTCAGTATCATTTTGGACTGCACAATAGCTTTCACAAAGACTACTGGCCTCCTAATAGGTTTTCTAACAGAAGGATCGATAAAGAAAGTAGAAGAAGTGTCATTTTTGTGCCAGGACACTGGGGTAAGAGAAATAACACAAGCGGATTGGCTTTCTGACAGGGCCATGGTATTTTAGGACTATTGTTACATTCACATGTATTTTAGGACTATTGTTGCAATCACATGTATTTTATGACTATTGTTGCAATCACATGTATTTTAGGACTATTGTTGCAATCACATGTATTTTAGGACTATTGTTGCAATCACATGTATTTTATGACTATTGTTGCAATCACATGTATTTTAGGACTATTGTTGCAATCACATGTATTTTAGGACTATTGTTGCAATCACATGTATTTTAGGACTATTGTTGCAATCACATGTATTTTAGGACTATTGTTGCAATCACATGTATTTTAGGACTATTGTTGCAATCACATGTATTTTAGGACTATTGTTGCAATCACATGTATTTTAGGACTATTGTTGCAATCAGAGGTTCATGAAATTTTCTTCCCAGAGGCTCAGCTCTCACCCTGCCTGCAATCTTTTTCTTCTCTTTTGCTTTTGCCTTCAAGGCTTCCTCCTACATACAATGCAGTCCATGTCTTACTGTTCTTATAAGTCCACCTTAATACTGGTATCCTTCATGCCCCACATGCAAAGATCTGTCAATCACAGCAAGATTGACCTCGTCCTCTTCTATAAACAAAACAAAACAAAACTACAAACTTTTGGCACATCTCCCAGTGCCAGTGTGTTGAATGAATGCCTCCAGCCCCAGGCTGTGGGAAAACCCACCAGTCGGAAAAGCTGAAGAAGAAAAAGCCAAATCAGTTCAAAGACTGACGTTTTCACAGCAAGGAAAAGTAAACTGCATACCTCAACTATGACATCTGTCTCTTATCTTTATGTACCAGTCCGCTCTTCTTCTTCCTCCTTGTTTGCTGTTGGTGTTACTTCTTCTACTTCTTTATCTTCTTCTATTTTTGTTTTTCTTCTTCATCTTCTTTTGCTTTTGTTTTTCTTCTTCATCTTCTTCTGCTTTTGTTTTTCTTCTTCATCTTCTTCTGCTTTTGTTTTTCTTCTTCATCTTCTTCTGCTTTTGTTTTTCTTCTTCATCTTCTTCTGCTTTTGTTTTTCTTCTTCATCTTCTTCTGCTTTTGTTTTTCTTCTTCATCTTCTTCTGCTTTTGTTTTTCTTCTTCATCTTCTTCTGCTTTTGTTTTTCTTCTTCATCTTCTTCTGCTTTTTTTTTCTTCTTCATCTTCTTCTGCTTTTGTTTTTCTTCTTCATCTTCTTCTGCTTTTGTTTTTCTTCTTCATCTTTATTTTCATCATCTTCTTCTTTCTTCTTCTTCTTCTTATTCTTCTGCATTTGTTTGTCTTCTTCGTCTTTATTTTCATCATCTTCTTCTTTCTTTTCTTCTTCTTATTCTTCTGTTTTTATTTTTAATTCATCTTCATTTTCTTTTTCTTTTTCTTTCTTGCTCATCTTCTTCTGCTTGTTCAATTTCTTCTTTTTCATTTCCTTCTTTTTCATTTTATTCTTCTTCTTTCTTGTTCCTTTACTTCTTTCTTGATCTTCTTACTGGTTTTAACATTTTTCTTCCCACTTTCCTCATCTTACTCCTTTGACAACATGTATTGTGGGTTTACAGTGAGGCTGTGTTATCTGGCCACTTTGATCAATGATCTGGCTGCTGATTTCAGAAAATCCTGGCTTAGTCACCTTCACCTTTTACAATATGCTAATTAACCATTCCATCACATGAATCTTCCAGAACGTGAGTCTTGCATGCACATCAGTTTTACAGATTTTGCCTATTTGTATGCAGACTGTTGGTTCCTCACCTCTCAGGCACATGTACTCTGTCTTCCATTGAAACATCCCTAATTAGTCATTTGCTTGCCAGGTGTAGTGGGTCTACTCTTGTCTCCCCCCCCCCCCCCACTCCTGAAAACGGGGTCCTGGAACCCACAAAAGAAACTTTACAAACTACTTGACAATCAACTTGACAAACAACTTTACAAACAACTTTACAAACATCAATGCACCTACCACTGTCCACTGTCTGGAGTAACGGAATCAGCACATTCATATCCATACTGCCCCCCCCAAATGCAGATGTACTTTTGGTAAACTTTCTATCTGGGAAGAACCACAAATCTCCTAGAATTAACACAAAATTGATAGTGGAAGTCAGTAAGATTTGTAATAATATATTTCTCACATACACATGTTATGTTATCACAATTGATGTCACTGTATATTGGGATTTTCCATGCATGCTCAGTCCTCCGATGCAGCAGCCACTCCAAAGTACTTCTACAAAATGTTCCCATGAGAAGCTGGTTATATTGTCTCCTTCCACAGCCTCAAAGATGGCATAGACGTGCTCCACCATGCTTTACTCCCATGTCACGCAATCGTGTTAGTGTCAGGAATTCCTCATTATCCACTAGCCCAGTCCGTACAGCGTTTTCCCCCATGCCTTGGTACAATGTTTGCCAGTTGGTCCGCTTGCTCATTTCTCTTCATGCCCGCATGACCCAGTGTGTAGATCCAGGTGAGGGAGGTTAAGTAAGATTTTCGAATGCCATAACATGCACACATTTAATATGGCCATGATCCAGTGGTTACAACTTTGGCTGCATGACCAAACACCTCCCTGTGTGGGTTCTGGGTCCCTATTGTGGGGAAAACAAGAAGAGTACCACAGCCTCCCCAGCAAGCCTGTCGTAGGAGTCGACTAACTGGGGGCTTCCTTCGAAGTTGGGGTGCATCTGCCTGAGAGGCAAAGAACCAACCGTCTGTATACAAATGAATCAGATCTATAAAATGGCAGAGCACACAAGATTCAGGTTATGAATAATTATGCAAATCTGCTCATCCCTTGTGAGATGCAATTTTTAGTTACCCTGGCTTTTGCAGGGGGTCCTAAATATAGCCGGGCCTGAAATTTGGCTTAATGGCTGAACGGGGTTTCTGGGACCTCTCCACAGTTGATCCTCATCCGCATGGTTGCACTTTGTGTCACCGGGTGTTTATCGCTTGTTTGATGTCCTGGTGGGTACAACTTATATACAACATTCAGGTTCTGGAACAGGGCTAAACTCCAGAAGCGGTTAAACACCCAGAACTTTCCGCCAGATTTTATTGCTGGTGAAACAGAAGATGACGATGACCAACCATCTTGTAATTAATTATGTCTCCAGGACTTGAATTTTTTTTTTTAAATAACTACTTCTGGTTCTAGAATGGCCAAGCTCAAAACAGGTGTAAGGACATTCTGGGAAGTAAATGCGGCTGACATAACGTTTACCACATCACATGTAATATCATATGTCATGTCGAATGATGATGGATGGCGTAGAAAAAATATGCATTTGCCACTTGTCATAGATACAATGTACACAATACGCCACTTGTCAGACATACAATGTACACAATACGCCACTTGTCAGACATACAATGTACACAATACGCCACTTGTCAGACATACAATGTACACAATACGCCACTTGTCAGACATACAATGTACACAATATGCCACTTGTCAGACATACAATGTACACAATATGCCACTTGTCAATCAAACAATGTACACAATATGCCTCTTGTCAGACATACAATGTACACAATACGCCACTGATGTGAGGTGTCTTCAATACATACATTCCATATGGTCTGAATTGTACTAGAACTATACGACTATCTGTTATATTTGTGCCAGGTCATGTATGTGTACAAGGAAATGAACAAGCTGATAGGCTGGCAGGTAAAGCTACTGTGAAGGAAGGACAAGCCATGGACCATACTGATATACGGAAAGCATTACGAGAAGTAAGACGTTAGCCAGAACCAAGTGATGACTGTGAAACCATGATCAGACTGCAAGAACAACATGTTAAAAGAGGTGTGGCCAGACAAGAGCAGGAAGCCAAAGAAGAATAAGAAACCAACATACAAAACATACCGGAGGGATCTGGTCAACGGCAAGTGAGGTAGGCAACGATACAACTGGGAGGACAACATCAAGAGATGGACGGGCAGCTGTCTGAAAGAGTGCAACCAGGACAATAGACAACGTGTTGGAGATCCATAGGAAGCCAGTCTTCCTTGTGAAGACGGCACCTGATTGATTGGCATAACTGGTTTTGTGAGCCTCTATACGATGCAGGATTTTAAGGAGGGGATCCGAGCACTTATGGAACGAATGGTTCGATGTGCAATGAAAATAATCTGTCGACTAACTATCTAACTAGGATTATCTATTTTGAATTTTTTACTTAGGCAGTGTGAACGACGCGGTTCTTAACTCCAGGGTGTCGGATCGATGGCAGCGGCGGGTTATTTGGTAAGGCTGGTTTCGACAGTGGAGCGAGAGCCGACCGTTCGTTTAATGACATAGCTGATAAAGTACTGAATGTAACAAATAATGCCTAGTGAAACCACAAAGTCAAACAGCCACACAAAAAATGCTCGGGTTGATTCTGCAGCGTCCCGTGTTTTCATTTAAGGGAGGGAAACGTAATATACTATTTACTGAAGTAATTATTACTTTAATTAGCACAGGGAAGAAAAGGAAAAACACATGAGCACTGTACCAGACTATAAATTTGAGGAATGCTGACATAAATAATTTAACAGCAAACCTGGACATGATTGGTGCAGCAACAAGGTCCTAACAAGGCCAGCTGCGGCCTGCACATGTGTAGCCAGGCTGGGGACTCAACACACTAGACTGCTGGCACACACACACAGAGACAGTCGAGCTTCAACTCCTGCATGACAAGTACTTTGACCTAGAAACCTACTTCCCAGGGCGGCAGTCTCTCTCTCTCTCTCTCTCTCTCTCTCTCTCTCTCTCTCTCTCTCTCTCTCTCTCTCTCTCTCTCTCTCTCTGCCTCCATGTCTGTCTTTCATTTTCTCTCATTACCTGTTGTACCCATGTGGGAGGCAATTTGTTGTTATTTAAAGCCCCACCCTGGCTTCTGCTAAGGCCCCTGAATATAGCCGGGGCATGGATATGGCCTAACGACTGAAATGGATTTCTGTGACCTCTCCACGGGTGATCCTCATCTGCATAATGGCACTTTGTGTCACCGGGTGTTTATCGCTTGTGTCAGGTCTAAACTACCTACCTTTTCTTTACCTCTTTACCTATCCCTCTCTATCTTTCCCATACATCCCTCTCTTTCTAACTTTCTTTCTCTCTCTCCATATCTGTTTCTCTTTTTCTCACTTTACCTCTCTCTTCACCTCTCCCTCTCTCTTTCTCCTTTTCTCTCCCTCTCTCTCTTTCCCCCTCTCTCTATCTCCCTCTCTCTCTCTTCCCTATCTTCTTCTTCTCTCTCTCTATCGATCTCTCTCTATATCGCGCTCTCTCTCTCTCTCTCTCTCTCTCTCTTTTCTCTCCTCTCTTCGCAGCTCTATGAACTCTTCAGTTTTAAGTAAACAGAAAGACAACATCATAAATTTAAAGTTGCATCTAAGCTTACATTTCCGGTGCAGAGACATTGTGATTTATGTATTTCAACAAACAAGGATCGATTTGTGTGCTCTATTGTATGTTTAGTCTATACTAATACACCTGACCAGATACAACCCAGTCTTCCCCTTGCTTTCTATTCAATACATTTCTTTAGTGTTGCTCTCTGTGGCAGTTGCTACCAGGCAATGTTAAAGGGCAATAACACTAGCCTTTTTTCAACCTAAGGGAGGCTATCGAAATAACATATTTACTTGTAATTTAATATTCCTTTCATGTGATTTTAAACGTATTTATGCAATTTGTATTTGTTTTTGTTTTTCCTCTTTAATTTTCTGTCTATCAAGCTGTGTCATGTTCAGTGTGTTGGAAGAACCGAGAATATAGGTAAATTATGTTCTCAAAGCTTATAAAATGGCGACGCTTTGAGTCTAAATGTTAATTTTATTCAAATATTTCGTCGTGTGAAATTTTAGTTACGTCAAAAAATATCTAAAAAGATCTAAATTTAATTTTTGAAAGGCACAATTAATTTGAGCCTTGTAATTCTATGAACAGTCGTTTCTCTCTTGTGATGCACTTGGCCTGGTAGACGACGCTGGATTCTACTGGGGGCCATGAATATAACCGGTTTATTAAGGTAAAGTCAGGAGATGTGAACCAGCGTCATTGCACACGGGTATAAACCATGAGTGCTCTGCCACCATTGCGGACATCTGATAAGAAACTGTGTCGACGTCCTCACGTAACCCCGTAGCTACAGCAACCTTCCTCTATTCACCCCAGAGTGTGAACTTTGGTAATCCATTTCCTAGAGGCTGGGTGAACCCCAGGAGCAGCCCGGCTTCCAACACCGACCGTGGCTGCAGCGAGTCTCAGCTGGATTTGAAAGCGAACCTTCTATCGACTGCGCTAACGCGGCCGCCCTGGGCATTAAATATGGCTTAACGGGGTTTCTGTGACTGGGTGTTTATCGCTTGTGTGATGTCCTGTGGGGTACAACTCACCTACCTACCTGAGTTTTGAGTGACGATCAGATCCCCTGGTAACTCCTCGCAGCGTCATTCTCCTCAGACCGTAATAATCTATTTGAGCTTCGCACTGTTCACTCGTTCCCAAAGGGCCCTCACAACATCTAACTTGTCATACATCAGTTCACTAACAAGTGGTTCAGAAACGGCCAGTCTATCTGTCTGCTCATTTCCCAACATACCATCATGACCTGGAGAAAATGCCAAAAGGACAGGAAGTGAATTAAAGAGAATAGAGTAAATAAGAGAACTGTCTCGGACACCACTGTTATATGACAAGAAAATATTTCGTTCTATTGCACGCATTCTGAAAGGAGACGAAAAGAAAAAAAAAATAACAATAGAAGCACTTAAATGGTTAAAAAAAAAAAAAAAAAAGGCGCATTCAGATAAGAAGGACGCACAAAAGAAATAACACCAACAAAAATTTAAGCTATCCTCCGAATAACGGTCCCAAATTAACGAGGCTTAGAAAATACTAAAAATAGAGCCTCAGCCATATGTAAATTACGGACCTCTTTCAGGCGACTATACCGCCACAGCCGACAGTTTCCCCCGACAATTTATTGTTAGTATCGTATCTTTTGTGCATCTTCGTTATTTGAATCCGAGTTTTTACTATTTCATTGCCTCTTTGGTGTGATTTTCTCATTCGATTGAAAAACCACATGTCTGCAGCTTCCACATAATCCACCACTAATGGGTTAACTGTCTATGGTTTTAATTCTATATATCAGTGTTGGCTGTATTTAGCTCTGCGCAATTTTCTATTTTTCTATTTTAAAATGTAAAAGCTATGATGTCACGTGATGAAGAGGTAGGTAAAGGACTACACTGAATGCTGACATCAACACTATGAATGGAAGAAAGAATGTGCGTGTGAAAACAACTGTAAAGACAGATATAGTTCCGTACTGGGCAAATTTTATATTTATATATGTGGTGTGCGCGCGCGCGGTTGTGTGTGTGTGTGTGTGTGTGTGTGTGTGTGTGTGCACATACATATTTTTTCAGGGGAGACAATTTTTTCTAAGGGAGATGATCAAATTCTTAATACACTGTGTTACACGCGAGATCCTGCCAAGGGAAAGAGAAGAAGACTGTTTTTCCAAAAAGGATACCACTATTAATTAACAGTGTTTTTTGGAAAAGTTTTCGTTTATTCCAGGACTGTGCGTTCATTTCACTGTGTAGTTTTGTTTCACACTGGATTTATTGTGCCCATTCGACTGGAGATAACCCTGGAAAAGGAGAAACCAGCTGGATTACCTTTCCACATCTTCGCCTGCCAGCGACCCCGGACTTCGGACGGAGCAAGCCCCGGACCCGGAAGCTCCAGTGAGCGATCGTCCGTTTCAGCGGTGAAGACAGCTCACAGATTAAGCCAGGGACAAAGACAGTCGGGACGCCATCTTGAAAATATTAGAATTTTCACAATTTCCAACGTTTTCTCACCCGAGAGATAACTTAAAATGCCAGCTGTCGACGTACGAGTAGAGGCTAATACGTTCCCTGGAGGGTTACACAGAAAGGGGACTGTTGTCGTAACCCTCAGCGGCGCAGGGGCAGTGGCTAAGTCGTCAACACCCTGGATGACGGCCCTGCTACTAGGCCCGGGAAAAGTCCCATCGGGAGGAATTTTCGACTTATATAAGTTCACGGACCCCACCCGGTGGTTTTTCTCGCTGAACCCGGCGGCCCATGCGAAGGTGTATCAAGACCTGCACGATAAGCGGTTCCAGGTAGATGGAGTAGAGGCGTACTTCCAGCACAAGGAAAGAGAGAAAACGCGCATCACAATGGATTGCATGCCGGGAACGGCCACAGAGGCCAGTGTTAGAAAGATAGTGACCCTCTTCACCGGAGACCAAAACCCACAGGTTTCAAAGCTGAAAACCCTAGGCGGGAGGTGGGCCGCCCTAGTGGACGCCAAGGTCGAAATCCCCGACTACGTCAACATACACGGCCCAGATTTGCCTAATGGACACCACCAGATTCTGGTGCAAGTGCCGGGGAGAAGAGTGAAGTGTCTTTACTGTCAGCAGGACGACCACTGGTCGAACCGCTGCCCAAACAGACGGAGACGCCCCACCCAAGCCAAAGTTACAGCCACGGTAACAACGGTGAGCGCAGAAGAATTTCCGCCGCTCCCAAAAGCAGGCGGAGCAGCGACAACTACTTCTCAAGCGGCCGAAGCCCACAACAAAAAGGGCGAACAGGCCAAGACTGCCGACGACACAGAGAACAAAGAACGACGTGGCTACTCCCAAGCCGACATCCCGGTCGGGGCGGACTGCCACAACCCGAAGGGGCAACAAAGGAAAAGCAAGCTATCACAGACGAGGTGGCACCA
>CAJHNH020003379.1:0-71107 GCA_905116865.2 Candidula unifasciata
TCTAACTCATCAAATGTTGTCTGAAAAGAAATAAAATAGAAATCGTGTCTAATATGTTAAATGTCGTAATCATTGCCTGCTCAGATATAGAGAAAGTCTGGTTTGCTGCACCTCGCCGGCGAATGGTGGAAGTCGTGCGTTCCGACTACTGCGCATGCGCATTTACGAACGTGGCTTTAATTAAATGTCACTAAAATGAAAATATTTTCCTAACAAATGTCAAACCAGTACAGGTAGAATTCCGGTATCGAAACAAACATATTCAGACAATTTCAGCTAAATCGGTTTAGTAGTTTCCGAGTCTATAGGTAATAAACAAATACACAAACATTGATCTATGTATATAGAGAGATAAAGTAAGCCTAACATTTCAAAAACAATAGATATTATTAGAAATTCTTTTACGGTTTTTAAATTCAAAATCTTGGTACCTTTTGATGTGTTCTGATACTTTTTGATGTGTTTTGGTAGTATTTAAAAAAACACGCTTAGTACTATACATTTTCCTAAACTAATTTTGGCAACCATGGCGTGCAGAATAAAGTTTCTGAAATCATCAAATACAAAAAAAAAATTATGTTATGATTAGGCGCGATTTTTATTTTATATATGTAACATCTCTCCCCCCCCCCCCCCCCCCCACTTTTTCCCCCTTTCATTTCTAATTGTTGTTTCATAACAACTTTTGTGGATATAATTATCATAGTGCTAAAATTTGAACTCATCGAAATGAGAGTAATAAGTCGTGCAGAAATAACCATAGGAAATCAATTCAGGAATGAGGTCGTAGGAGAACACTCCGGCACAGAACCAGTTCTAAACTGCATATAAAGGCAGCCAATCAAATTGATTACTCTCTTAGCAAGCGTACTTTAAGACGCCATTACATACAAGGCATACATCAAAAGAGGAGAAGAACGTAAAGCATAAGGCAGATCAAAAACAAGACGGAGAGATAACATCAGAGACACTTTACAACAGTCTATGGTCGAGGCGGTTGGAAGAGCAGGATGCACAACCTTGTTTCTCCCTCAACACCATAAGCGACAAAAGAGGAAGTGGAAAAGAAGAAGAATATTCGAGAGCTAGTAAATATTTGATGAGAAGGAAAAAACTGGAGTACATCGTAGGAAAGTTAGAGGGGAGGAGAGGCAGAGCGAGACCAAGAGAACAGATGCTGGACAGTTTGACATCATGACATGGAAGATCATCGGTGTCAGAGTTGATTGAAAGTTGTGGTTAGACATGACTACAAACGCCACACGGCATGGACTATGGAAGATCAGATGTGTCAGAGGGGATCGAAAGTACACGAAACAGAAGGTTAAGAATAGAAATTACTACCAACTCCACACGGCATGGACTTTAAGAAGCAGTAAACATTGTCACCTAACAGCCTACACTCCTTTTGTCTTAGACTCGTCTAAATCGTGTCCCCTCTATGCTTATGAGGTTCTGTTTAAAAGTGGACCTGCCTCTATAGGTATATAGTCCATCTTTTGTAATAAGGTGTCTATATGTCGATTTAAGTACTCCAAAATGTCCCAATTGTGTTAAGAACATTATTTTTTCAAATTCAATCTTATAGCTGAGAGATTCATTATTAATGAAGCCAAAGTTCCAATGGCTGAATTACCGCTTGGACGCGAACGAATCTCCTCCCGCCTTTTTTTTTTGGGGGGGTGGTGGGGGGGGAGACACGCTTGGGTCGAACTTATTCTTGACTGAGCTTCCATAGAAGACACCCGCTTACCGCCCTTGTGCTGTATATTTGTGTATTTCCTAGTGATCAATTACGCATCCTAGAGTAATCCTTTTGAGCATGGGATTATAATTTCCTTGGAGGCCAGGTCGACCATCACAGTCCAACAAAGTATCCAGCCTACCTTACCACTAGCAGCCAGAAGACACCAACATGGTTCTTCCAGTCATTATTGTCCCTGTGTCTAGTTGTGACGGACTGTTCCAGTAAAAGTACTACTTGGGAGAGATTTATCCCCAGGAAGCTGTGTAGTGGATCTAGAGTGTTGTGTGGCTTTTTTTGGGGTGGGGGAGGGGGGCTACCTAAGGCAGAAGACTTTAAATTGAATTTTATAAATGAATATTAGTTCCAGAATATACCTAGAACTTTGACAGGCTTTTGAATTCAAATTGAGAGATATTGAATCTAGTTCTTCCTGTTTGCTGATGAGAGGAGAAGCTTACTAGCCAGCGTACTGGCCATCCCAGATGTGTGAGAAGTTATTCGTTAAAGTGGAACAGACCTGGCAGCAGATGAGTGAAGTACCAGCAGTTGCCGTCAATCTCATTATTAAGTGCCGATTTCCTCCACTCAACTTTCTACATCTTATCAGTGATGTGGATGGCTGCTAAAAGGAGCAACACATGTGCTATTCAGTCATAGCTTGTCTTCTTTTCCTCAGTAATATTGGTTCTATTAAATTCCTTTCATCTGTTCTAACATTATGTTGTATTGATTACATGATGTTTTGTGATTTTTACATTCTTGGTTTAGTGTCCATCCTTTACTGTTGCTAATTGTCTGGAGTGTATGTAGAAATGGTATATTATATGTTTAAATTTGTTATTGTGACTAGCAAAGGAGACTATTTAGTCTGGAAGCTTAATTGTTGTAAGGAAGTCAGGTCAAGTTGCACCTAGGAATATTTTATATTCTGTAGTGCCATAATTTGAGTCGCCTCACGCCTGCAGAAGGTGGGATGTTTATTAGAGCTGCGGGATTCCGCCTAGACCATTGCGAGCCAACATCTCAACATTTTAGACTACTTCAGAGTGTCATTAGGTTCAGTCGGGGAAACCCTCACCAAGGCACGTGACACTAGCAGTATGTGCCAAACATTAGCACTATGTGTTCATGCTCTGTGGCAGAATTTTACACAGGACCGTTACCAAGTTCTCAACACTTTAAAAAGTTTCGTTCGTTTTTTTCTTCTATGTGCTAGAACTGAAACATGTGTCCTAGTCCTAGCATAGTAGCAGGCTGATTTTTTGTTTGTTTGTTTGTTACTGTAATATTTGTGTCTTAATCCTAGTATTGTAGCAGGTACGTCCTGTTTCTTTAATATCTTATACATTATTTTAGCACTCATCAATCATCAAGTCCTTTACAGAAGATCGCTTTCTTCACGGCACGCCTGAAAGTATCCATTTCTCTAGCTAGCTTTCCAGCCCCATGTGCTTTCAAGGCCAATGCATCTTCAATGTCTTGTATCCATCTTCGCGGTGGTCGATCCCTGCCTCGCCTTCCACAAACTGCACCTTCCATCACTGTGTTTTCCAAGCCACCCTGACGCCTGATGTGACCAAAATACTGGATGCTGTTTATGAGCCACTTCTTCTTTATGTTCAACACGTTCGGAATGTCGATGTTTTTCCTCTTCCTGATCAATGGTATTCTAAGAATTTTTCTATAGCATTTCATTTCGAAAGCTCAAATCTTTGTCCTCAGTAACTGAGTGAGAGTCCAAGACTCACAACCGTAAGTTGCCACAGGAAAAATGCATGATCTCAAGATTTTTACTTTAACCAATGTACTTGTGCTTTGCCGTAGGTTCTTCATGTTATTTAATCTCTGCATTGCCAATGCAAGTCTTGTTCTGACTTCTTTAGAGCAGTCTCCCCCGTTCTTCAATAAAGAGCTCAAGTATTCGAAATCTGTTACATTTTCTATTGCTTTATTTTCGATTGCGATACGTTGTTGGTTTTCTGTATTTACTGAGGACATAATTTTTTTTTTTTTTTTTATTCAGCAACAAATTCACTTCCTCGCTGTGTTTTTTGACGGCCAGAATTAATTTTTCTAAACCTTGTACACTGTTGGAAAGGAGAGCTGTGTCGTCTGCATATCTGAGTTCTGGGATAGGATTACCTCTAATTTTTAGTGGATCAAAGCTCTCCCATGCCTCATCGCTAATTGCGTTTCTCATAACATTTTCAGCATTTATGTTAAAGAGGGAGGGTGAAAGAAGGCAGCACTGCCTCACTCCTTTCTGCACTTCAAACCATTCTGGTGTTTCCCCAGCTACTCTGACAGCTGCTTGTTTTTCGTGGTAAAGAGATTCTATTAAGTGCACCTGATGATTTGGAAATCCCATGCCTCTCATTTTATGCCATAGTTTATGGTGCTGCACACAATCAAATGCCTTGCTGTAGTCTATGAAACACGTATCTCCTCTGCTTCTACTAGTTCTGCCTTTGTTCTCTTCCCCAGTTCACGTAGATGATCTGCCTGGCCTGGGGTCTCACCATCAGATCTTTGAGATACGTTTTTTTCAGCTTCCATGTTGATTTTATAGAAATGTATAGTGTGGTAGTCTCCCCTTGCTTTCCACATCCACACGGCTGAGCATCTCAACCTTCAGCAATCTTTTAGAATGCCTGGGTAAGTGGGTTCCCTTTTCTGCGATGTTGTTGATTTTAGCACTGTAACGTCTTAAAACGTAGCTTGTAATATCTCCTTGTCTATCTTCTTCTTAACTTCTTTCTTCTGTCTTTTTTTTTTCGTTTTCTTTCTTTTTCTTTCCCCATCCTCATTTTGTTTTCTTTCTTTTTCTTTCTTTCTTTCTTTCTTTCTTTCTTTCTTTCTTTCTTTCTTTCTTTCTTTCTTTCTTTCTTTCTTTCTTTCTTTCTTTCTTTCTTTCTGTTTCTTCTTCCTTTTTTCTTTTTTCTTTTTCCTCATCCTCATCTTTTTCTTTCTTTCTTTCTTTCTTTCTTTCTTTCTTTCTTTCTTTCTTTTTTTCTTTCTTTCTTTCTTTCTTTCTTTCTTTCTTTCTTTCTTTCTTTCTTTCTTCATTCTTTCTTTCTTTCTTTCTTCTTTCTTTTTCTTTCTTTCTTTTCTTTCTTTTTCTTTCTTTCTTTTCTCTTCTTTCTTTTTTTCTTCTTTCTTCTTTCTTTTTCTTCTTTCTTTCTTTTCTTTCTTTCTTTCTTTTCTTTCTTTCTTCTTTCTTTCTTTCTTTCTTTCTTTCTTTCTTTCTTTCTTTCTTTTCTTTCTTTTTTTCTTTCTTTCTTTTCTTTCTTCTTTCTTTCTTTCTTTTCTTTCTTCTTTCTTTCTTTCTTTCTTTCTTTCTTTCTTTCTTTCTTTCTTTCTTTTCTTTCTTTCTTCTTCTTTTTCCTATTCTGTTTCTGCATCATCATTATTTTCCTCCTCCTGATCATTGTTGTTCTAATAATATACACACAAATTTTTTTTTAAATTTTTATCAAGCTTTCCTTAGACTGCTATTTAAACAATACAGATTATCTCATTCAAAACAAGTCAGTTAACATAAAGCCATCTGTATTAAAAGGTCATCCGCTCGTTTCACCAGGATTATAATACAAAAATCAAGATAATGCCGTTCTCTGTCATAATCAACCAGGATTTTTGGCTGTGTTTATCTTGACAGTATTTTAAAGCGATTGATGTAAACGTCTGAAATTTGTTTTATTTCTTCGTACGTTCACTGGCTGTAAACTCGGGAGGAAAATTGTGGACGCTTATCTGCATGTTTTGTTTGAAAACTGGACTTTTGCGTGCACATTTGTTATCACACATCTTCTTTTTTTCCCCTTCTTTTTTAGCATTCTGAGCCCTAGAGGTTCATTGCTGCAAATATCACCCGTCTTCACTCATCTCTCTATCTTGCCTTCTCTTTCCAGTTGGTGTCACTAAGTGTTTGCAGGTCTGTCCTGACGTTATCTTTCCTTGGTCTTCTTGGTCTGCCTCGTGGTCCACGACCATTCAGCTGCCTTGTGTATACAGTTCTTACGTCTGTGACATTTGACATTATCTCAGTATACCCACCCCATTTCAGTCTATTAGATCTCATGATGCCAGTGATCAGTGGTGATTTAAACAGATTATGAATTTCGTTGTTGCTTCTCCCTCTCCATTCCCCGCTGTTTGCATCTTTGATGTTTTTACATATTCGGCTTTTTTATTTGCAGACTGTTGCCTGCTCGCTAATCCGGCAGAGGCACTTGAACTTTGAAGGGAACGCCTATAGTTTGTTGACTTTTACCGCAAGCTTTTTAGAGGGATAGGGGTCCATCGCCCTTCCCACAATTGGTTTCTCCAGTTTAAACTTGACAATTTTTAGCTCACGATGGTTCACTCTTGTCAATGAGCCTGGCATATTTATGGTCCAGGATGGTGAATAGACAGTCTAAATATTTGTGGTGGAGCTTCTGCATACGGTCAGCCGTTGCATTTTCACCCATATTCAGACTGCAAGTATATAGTTCCGTCGCCCAGCTACTGATCTTAGTACTCGGCGAAATACTGTGAGCCGCGGATTTCATTTTGAGTCTTTCTCGACTATACCCAGTGAGGTTGATCTTGTGAACTGCATCATCGTCATCCTGCTAACTGGCATAAGCGCTGATATATCTCAACAGAATATGATCCCTGGTTGCCTGCAACAGCTCTCTTGATATCCTTCCATGCCATCGTTTCAGCCCATCCAGGATCATCTCTCTTGGTTTGGCTCTACCTCTTTTTCCAATAATATTTCCGGTTGTCACGATGTTCTCCAGTGTCTCTCTTCTTATTATGTGGCCAAAGAACAGTGTGTCTTTCTTATTGTTGTATTTAGAGATCTACTTTCATTAGCCTCTTTCAAGCAATCGTTGTTAGTTACTCTGGCCGTCCAAGGTATTCGTATGAGTAACCAAATCTCTGTTGCTTCCAAATTCTTCCTAATTTGTTCACTGACATTTCAAGATTCGCTGCCATAAAGTAGAACAGGTTGTATGTAACATCTAAGCACTCGTTTTCTGACATTAAATGAGAGCGACTTATTTCATTGTCTGGAATGCAGCATTCGCTTGACCTATTCTGATTTTAATATCTATCACACATTTTCTATCTCACGATATGATTGTTCCCAGATATTTGAATTTATTGACTTATTTAAATCTTTTTCCTTCAGTTGAGATGTCACAACGTGGAATTATCTTCTTCTTTGATATAACTATCACTTGTAAACTGCATATTCAGAAAATGGCAAGTGGCTTGTTGCCACATGACTGGTGTTTTTTTATGTCATTAACTGTCTGTGCAACTACTGATATATTGCAACTGCTGCTTCCGTCGATGATTAACTGCCTCATTCATATAATATATAAAATATGACAGTAGGTTTTTTTTTTTTACAAGAGTGGTTTTTTATCATGGTATGGGGGTCACAGGTCGACCCAGCATTAAATGGGTACCAGGATGGCTGTCCTGGGAAAGTTTGTATGTGTGTGTATATATTATTTGTATGTAGTATATTTTTTATAGATTATTAAAATTATTTACCACTCGCCACAGTGTTATAATTAGGCTCTTAAATTAGGATTACGCCCCTTTATCGTCTTGTGTGGATTCAGAAACTATAAAGACCCCGGAAGGGGGCTGGGGAGGTACATGAAGACCTTTTCCTTTCCTTTGCACCCACTCCTATTTCTTGTGCTTAAATTGTTTTCTCTGTGGCTGCCTGTCTGGCTGCAGAAAGATATTTACCGATTACTTAATTAAGAACCGACATCATTTCACACCGGACATACCCACAGATGGTCCGTCTCCCGCAGCAATTGTCCTAAGGTGTAGACCCCCACTGTTCCTGTAGCATACTGGATATGCACACTTCGTCTTTCTCCACTCATACGTCCAACCCGCTCGGACCCACTCCTAATTTCTCATTCACACATTCTTTCACACCTTACCTCATCTGACCTCGTCTCTTCTATCAAAATTCGTTCATAATGGTCTTCAGAATGTCTACTTTTTCCAGTACGAGAGTTCCTCTAAGTATTGCCCCTGTTGCCACTAAATCCGCTTACTCATTCCCTCCTACTCCTGCATATCCCAGAAAGCATATCCACTTAACCCTGTACTTTTGACACATATAAAATAAACACGACGGAACCTATAATGTAACAGATGGTTACACAACGGAAGCATAATGTAACAGATGGTTACATGACGGATGCCATAATAAAACAGGTGGTTCCGCGACGGAAGCGATTCTACTTCTGACTCAAGCCTAAGGCTAGGATTCTGCAATTCATGTAGTAGCTTTTTAACTCCAAATTTTGCCCAGCCAGCGCCGTGAGGCTACTCTGTTTTATTTCCAACTGCCAAAAGATTGATTTTTTTTTTTTACGTGCGCAACAATACACACGGGTGTCCGATCTTTCTACCCAGAGACCGGGGGAAATTACTAGATGTCGACGTTAAAAAAAAATTCCAGCCTTCACCAGAGCCTTAACCCGGGACCTACATCACTCGAGTTGGACGCCATGCCTCAAGACCACACAGTACCCACCATTTATGAGCGCCCTTCTAATATCTAAATTGCACCAGCCAAAGATGGTAACATACATTATCAACTAAATTACCCCATTTCTAGCTATGTCAGTCGTAATCTGTTTATCTTGTAGACTGCGTAATCTCTAGTGGTGATAGATTTGTATTACACTCGATCTAAAAAGACAGTATAATTAATTGTCGATGTAGGTCACTAGGGCGTTGGTTTGTCAGGGCTTTCTACAAGGGCGGTGAAGATGTCACCGGTAATCTCCCATCCAGACGAAGAATTAGTGCTTGTAACGCCACATATGCCGACAACTCAAAGGGAATTTAAACTAATACTAAACTTAAAAGATTGTAATTCCAATGTCAAATAAGTAATGTTGTATGGAGTGGAAACACGGAGAACAACTAATCTGATTACTAGTAAACTACCAATTCTGGAGAGAATAGAGGTAATTCAATGGTATATCAGAATTACTTAGGTGAGAACTATACAAATTTCAGTGAATCAAGAGGCGAGGAAAAGACGCTAGCGTTGGATAGGACATCATTTAAGACCTCCTGAAAACAATATAACTAGAATGTATTTACACTGGGACACACAGGGGCATAGAAATAAAGGGAGTCTGAAAGCACACGAAGAAGAGAGCTAGAGAATGAAGTTAGAAAGATAGGGAAGACATGGAATGAGCTGCATGCAAAGGATAAGAGGAGGGCGTGAGCTGGTTGATGGCCTATAATTCACTGGGGCATAACAGACAGAGAAACCAACCAGCACAGGGTTGCTACCTTGGCATTTTTTGATGCTAGATTCCACAAATTTGGCATATTTAAATTGAACTGAAATTTGATCATGAACTGGCATATTTTGGCATATTTTGGTTTTTCCTGGCTTTTCTAATCAAGATGTGCTCACATTTTCTTGATGGTTCCTCCGTTAGAAACACGCAGATTTACTAAAAGCAATTTAGACCTACAGTTAACATCTTTTTTATCAGTTTGACTTTGTTGTGATGTCCTGGTACGGACTAGCGGAGATTCGCGCCATTTCTTATTGTATTTGTTGTCTCCCTAAACGGATCGAGACTCTGATAAACCAAGGCCCTCTGTAATTTATGTTGATCTACAAGAATAAATGCAGGATATAAAACTAAAACCCACCACTGATACCATGTGATTTAGACTGTTCAGAAACTACTTGAGGACAGAAAATAGAGAGGATATGGACCTAGTTCTGTCTGTGATAGATTTTATTACTTTTACCAATGGCCTCGTCATCCCCCCCCCCCCCCCCAAAAAAAAAAAAAGCATCTTATGGCATTGCAAGTATAATAGTAACTGGAAAAAAACATACCCGCGGCTCAAAACATCTTCAGACGGATCAGAGGCAGCATATTGCAAACTGTGTCAGTGCACTGTTGCACGAAGAATTAGTAGTATATCAAATCATGAAATTCCGAAAAACACAGGATGAAAACTCCGTCAAAAAACCAGTCACAGCTTTTACAACAATGACTCCTAGGCAAAGTAATAATAAAGTTAAAGGCAGCAGAGTTGCAACTTGCTGTAGGTTTGACCTGCCATTGTGCAATGCGCACAATTGATCATCTAAGTGAAATCACGAGAGCGCATGGTCGTGGGAGTGAATTGGAGCACATACAGTTGCACATAACTAAATGTTTATGCTTAATAAAAAAATTTTAAAAAAAGATTATTTTATCGCCTGCACTTAAGGATGACCTTATTGATGATTTTCGGAACAAAACATATGCCATCATTATAGATGAGTTGCAAAGACTTCATCCCATATGAGAAAACGCTTTGAGATTTTACATCTCGAAAGGTTTACGCTGTATCTTTCACTGGTTCCAGTAAGGATGACAGTGAAGAATTTAATCTAGAGCCTTTAATGTGGAGTTGGTACAATGTTTTACTTTATTTGGCATTTTTTTTTTTTTGGGGGGCATATTTTGGGTAATGGTTTGGCAGAAACTGAAGTTTTTTTTATCTGGCAACCCTAATCCAGTAGGAGACATGACAGAGCAGTAGTCGGACGCTTTTGGCGACTCAATGGTCATTTGTTCCAGTTCTCCTGAAAGAGGGTTTATTTAAAACAATAAATGATTTAAAGAAAAAACACAAAGACAGACAGACAGACAGACAGACAGACAGACAGACAGACAGACAGACAGACAGACAGACAGACAGACAGACAGACAGACAGACAGACAGACAGACAGACAGACAGACAGACAGACAGACAGACAGACAGACAGACAGACAGACAGACAGACAGACAGACAGACAGACAGACAGACAGACAGACAGACAGACAGACAGACAGACAGACAGACAGACAGACAGACAGACAGACAGACAGACAGACAGACAGACAGACAGACAGACAGACAGACAGACAGACAGACAGACAGACAGACAGACATCGAAAGAAGATCTGACGAATTCAGAAACCGAGAAACAATTCTAAAGAAATCTGACAAGTTATAGCTAGACCAAAATTTTACCATTTCTTTAACAGGCCTCTCTGGGGCATGAAACCTTAATCTATTCAACACGCAATCTGACCCCTGACCTACGTCACTCAAACATTAACCCCGGAACTAGTTCTAAAAGGAAGCGGAAGTGGAGTCAGACAAAGATGAATGGCTAATGAGGGTGTCATCTAGGAGCTTGGTTATTTCATATCTTAGTTTTTCCTGGGGTGTAAATGAATACAAATGGTATTCGACTGTCTCCGGTGTGGTCTGCACGTAAGAACTGGACTATCACAAAGAACTGTGTTAATCTATGTTTTAAAATTAAAACAATTAATTAATTCACCGGTTTAAATCAACTCGCTTACCTGTCGGCATGGTTCGAATCTGTTTCTAGTCTGAATTTTATATATAAAACACGTAGGGTTCCTGTTTGACTCAAATCAAGAGGACTATAAAAAATGTCGATAGAAGTACAGGCTATCGATTTTTGAAAACATGACCACCTATGTCTGGTTCGCCATCTTCATCATAATCATGACGCCTATGGTGCCTAGGGACTCGTCTTTTTGTGCCCTGATGACAATGAATGGATGATGTACGTTAGATTCTTTTACTTCCTCTGACATCTCTTAGTATTCTGTTTAGGCTAAGTCGATGTTAGATGAAGGCGCCATGGTCTTTTTTTTTTTTTTTCTTTCTTTTAAATCCGCATCAATAAGGATTGTAAATCAAAGCCTTGTCGCCGCCTGGCTGACTTTTTACCCCATCAGGACATCAAAATGAGCCAAAAACACCCGTTGACACAAAGCGCCTTAGGTAGGCAGTTGTACCCACGAGGACATCACACAATCTATAACCACCCGATAACATAAAATGCCACCATGCAGATGATGATCACCAGTTGAGAGGTCCCAGAAACCCCCTTAAACCGTTAGGCCACATTTATGGCTAGGCCATATCTATGCCTCAGTTATATTCAGGGCTCCTAGTAGAATCCAGGGTGGGGTTTCAAATAACAAAGAATTGCATCCCACGTGGGGACGACTGTCATTAGGCTGTGAACGAGTGACAAGAGTCCAGGCATTGCTCTATTCAGACCTCCCTATGTAAACTGCAGTTGTTAAAAATCGAGCGAGGGGAAGACCTCGTAAAATATGGAGTGATGGCATTAAGAACAGCCTTACAGAAATGAACATCAGTCCTAATAGTGCTCTTGACTTAGCTCATCAACGAACATTACATCTCCCCCTGACACTTCGATGAGGTACAAGGTGGAAGAGGAGAAAAGAGAAGAAGAAGTTGTTAAAAAATCTATAAATAAGATAAGCCGCTAAATAAATAAATTATTAGACGTATCGGAAATTCATCAGCAGGTCTTGACTATTTGGTCGCCTAAGGTGTTCTAGAAAATAAGGATTAGGTCTGTATACAAACTGGTTGAAATATCTTGGCATGCAGGCATGATTTACTAGGAATAATACAGCGATGGTTAATCTTTGCCCTCTGCCCGATAGTTTAGGGTTTAACTCCGGTAGCCTTTATCAAAAGAGACAAACCCAGCGATCACATCATGTGATTCACATCATGTCGTGACCACTGCAAAGATCTGCGGAAAGAGAGATAGCGGAAGACAGCGCGAGAAGATTCTTGACGATCTTTAATCACGGCATGGAGAGGTGTCAACACTCGAACTGATACACGCAGCTGCGGATCGCAGATTTTGCAATGAAAACCCACACCAGTCGCAAGGCACTTGATGATGATGATGACCTAGGAGTGGCTGCTGCATCAGAGGACTGAGAACGTAAAGTAATGCCTAGTTTGCAGTGATGTCGATTGTGATTACATAACATAACAAGAATCATGACTGTTTTCCTTATATATGAAAACCGACAAAATAAACAAACTTGCGGGACATAGGGATCTTCACTAGGCAGGGGTGAAAGGTCACAATATAGATTGGTTTGGGCTAATTTTAGTCTAGTCGTCTCTTTGTGAGATGCAATTTGTGGTTATTTTGAAGCTCCACCCTGGCTCTTGTCAGGGACGGCAGTATAGCCCGGCCATAAATATGGTCTGATAGCTGAACGCCGTTTCCAGGACCCCTCCGCGGATGATCCTTATCCACATGGTGGCACTTTGTGTCATCGGGTATATATCGCTTGTGTGATGTCCTAGTGGGGTAAAATTACTACTACTACTAATTGGTTTGGGCACGTGATTTGATTGCAAAGAACATTGGGGGGGGGGGGGGGGGGGGGGGGGGGGGGTCGAAGAAGAGGAGGGCGAAGAAGAACCTAGAATGACAACATCAAGAAATGGACAGGACTAAGTTATTATACACATTTTTTATCAAGCGGAAGACAGAGAAAGATGACGGTTGTTGTGTGCTAGGGCTTTCATCAATACACCTTCACGACCCTAACGGTCAAGGGTTATGTTAAGTTATGTATGCCACCGGAATTCTAACCACTTCCTGTGCTGCGAAAATGAAAAATGAATGAAAGATACCCCGAAGTTGCAGACTGATTTAGTATGTACTGATCAAAACTGAAATATGAGATGCCACTTGATATATGTTTGAGATTTGTGGAAAATAGTCGAAAACACTTTGTACGTTGTTTAGCTCTGAAATTTTTATTATTATTATATTATTATTAAATTATTATTATTATCATCATTATCATTATACGTTGTTTAGGGCTGAACAGGTCAAAAGACTGGGGAAAACTATGGAACTAAATTGTACAGTTTAAAACAACGTTACGCATTTTCCATTTTACTGTCATTTTAAATTTGACGTATGCTATTGACAGTTGTAGATTCATTAATTGCATGAAACGAAAGTTGAAAAATGCATTTGTAGAAAAAAGTTCTGATGAAAATATAGAACACAAAATATGGTGAATTCTAGAAGGGCGAAGAAATAAGAAGTTTGAGATTTCAACAACAGATCAACAACATCGTACATGGGTAGTAACCCATAAGTGCTCCGTTCGTCTTCCTAACTCAAGTCTGCGTCCGAATAAGCTCAGCACAGTGCACAGGCTCCGTAGCACCGGCGAGGATTTTGAAATACTTTAGCTAGGTTTTTAACTCCAAATTTTGTGCCCGGGCAGCGCTGTTAGGCTACTCTTTTCAATTTCCATCTGCCAAAGGAGTTTTTAATAGAGTAACAATGCACACGAACGTGGGATCTCACTACCCAGAGACAAGGGAAATGTATTAGCAGTCCGAGTCCAGATCTTACCGGGATTGAACCCGGAACCTCTAGCACTCGAGGTGGATAGCACGCCTTGTGACCACCCAGTCCCGCTGAAGAAATAAGAAAGAGCAAGCATCGGTAACAAAACTTTAAGACAACAAAGATCTCGCTACATTTGACATGACGTGGAAAAAAAACAGTCGAGCAGAGAATCACTAAACAGACACATAAATGGGACATAAAGGGATTGAGGAAGCGATGAAACCCTAAAACAAATGCTGATCATGATATGGAAGAGACAGCACACGATAGCAAGGATGGAGGAGTAGAGTGCCTGCCCTATGAAGCAGAAGGACAACAGTGATGATGTTAAAGGGTAGTCAAGGCTGGATTTAGACTAGAGGACCTAAGTTATAATAAGCCGGAAGCACCCACTGTTTCACGCTACACAAGCTTATCTCAGGAAACTAAAATATATAGGCTTTTTGAATATATTTATAATGGAAGTATATTGTTTTCTAAATTTTATTAAAAGAAAAGAAATAAATCATATGTCAGCAAGATCTCATAAATCTTCTTGTTCTTAAGCTTTCCGAGCCCTTGAGGTTCATTGCTACAGATTTCACCCGCCTTTACTCATATCTCTGGCTGGTGCGTCGTTGCTCACCCAGTGTGCTCTGGCTGTTTCCTATGGGATTATATTATGGCTGTCACACATAAAGAATTGACGCACACATATATTATTGAGGAGACACAATCGCAGTTTATATCTTTATTACTCACATAAGACAATCCTGTCCAGTCATCGTCAGCCATTCTTTAGCATGTCCAAATATTCAATAGGTAACAATATCAAAGTTCCTCACCGCTGTTCACAATCATTAGCTTTTGCTACCTTTGCCATCTTCACGTCTCAATCGTGCATTATGTACAATCATCAGTCTAGCATCTCTTTCTGCTGGCTGTTGAGCACCACCATCAGGCAGGTCGTCAACTTGACCGGATTCTGGTTAGGCGGTCATCTTGTAGAATTCAATCTCCTCCACGTTTGCTCAGTAATTCATTGTCGCATTTATGCTCTCACAAAACACAAGCTTTTGCTCTGGCTGCGAATCACACCCTGGTTTAGAACATCGTCCAATCTTTCAATCTCATTCTCAGTCCCTCGTGCAGTCACCTGAGCACTCTTCCTGCAATTCGTGCTTCTGCAGTTATTCGTGCTCTCACGCATTTCTCTCTCAACCTATATTTGACCTCCTCACGTCACTAGAAACTCCATGTGAAAATTCCTCTAATTACAGCTGGCCTTCTCTTTCCACTTGGTGACATCGAGTGTTTGCAGGTCTGGACATTATCTCTCCATGTGGGTCTTAAGCTGCAGCTCGAGCCGGTCTTGATCTGCCTCGTGGTCTACGACCATTTAGCTTAATTGCGTTTTCAGTTTTTTCCTCTCTGTCATCTGCCACTCTCCCAATATGCCCCAGCCATTTCAGTATATTAGCTTTCATGATGCCAGTGATCAATGGCGATCCTAGAAATGGTATTGTACAATCCTATTAAAGGCACTCTTCTATCATATTTGTTAAGGCCTTGCAGACTGTCAGGCCGATGGTTGCCACTTAAGTTAGTTTATCCCTAAATCTAGCATTGCAAGAGATATATACCTCTTTAGATTCTCTCCTTGTGCACCGTGGAAAGACATTTCTCGTGTTTCCTATAAATAGAGACTGGGCCCTCAGTGTGATAACTGACTGAAGTTAATACGACTATAAACAAAAGCTACTCCCTAATTAAATAACTATAGATAGTACCTCAGTATACGTCCGCTTTGCTATACGTCCTTTTTAGTTGCGAAATTGTTGGCTAGGTATACGACCTTTGTTTGCAACACGACTCACGTATTAGAACTTGTATTAGTCACAATAGTCGGCACTTATCTATCACAAACACAGTGTATTGCGGCCAGATTCTAGTCTGCAGCTCCGAAAGTCGTGGGTTTCAATTCCGAGTGTAGCAGTTTTCTTTTTCTTTCAAAAATGACCTTGGCTCCTAAGTCCAACCTGAAATAGTTACCACGCGAAGTCATGGGATGTAATAGCGACCTGCGTAATGTTGACTGCATGCCCTACAGCCCAATCACAACAAGCGAAACAGACGAGGAGGACGCCGACGCTATTAATGAAGCAGAAGCCCAAAACCCGAGCCGCCATCTTTCCGTAAAAGCCAGCCCGCTAAATGGATGACTCACGGACACCGCCAGACCTGACAGCAGAAGTCAGACCCACAGAAAATCCCACCCTTCCCGTTACAGGCCGCCACAGGCAAATATGGCAGTCCTTTTCAGGGCTGCCATTTCCAATCCCAAAAAACTGGAAACCGCCAGCCAAGCCTATGCCGCTGACATGATGATTGCAAATAAATTAAAACTCAGGCGAAAATGATCGCCGCAAAGAAACAAACGAAAATCAGACAGCAAAGAAACCGTCCTTGATAAAGCAGGTCTTCAGGCGGCTGAAAGAGGACTAAGTTTGACATTTTTGTTATCTTTATCTAAGTTCCAAGTTGACTACATCACCCACTGAGTGTCGATTTGAATTTGGAATATAGACCTAGCCCAATATGTCTGAAGGCGTAAAAAGGGTTTCTTTTACTCTCTGTGTCTCCGTATTCGTTTGGTGTGTGTGTTAGCATTCTTGCGTGTGTATCTGTACATCTAAAAATATATATATGTATATATATATATATATATATATATATATATATATATATATATATATATATATATGTGTGTGTGTGTGTGTGTGTGTGTACGAGTGTGTATACATGTATATGTGTGCGCGTACATATGTGTGCGCTGGTGTGTCCGTCTATGTGTGCACCCCTCTATGACCCTGTAGTTAACCTCATGTCTTGGCAGCAGGTCAACATTACCCAGACTATCGAGCCGCTCTGATTGGTTCATTCAAGCAGCGTCACGTGGGAAACGGGCCGTATGCTGTCATCTTTATCGTCGCGCAGACACGTAAACAGTCAAGAAATCAGACAGGCAAATAAAAGCACCGACAGCTGGGCAAATAAAAGACACATAAAATAAGCACACAGATATAAACCGGAAGAAGAAGATAGAAGAAGAAAGAAGAAGAAGAGAATAAGAACAGCAGATAGAAAACCGAAGAAGAAGAAGAAGAAAAAAGACGAAGAAGAAGAGAAGAAGAAAGAAGAAAAGACTAAGAAGAACAAGAAGAACACAGAAAAAGAAGATGAAGAAGAAGACGAAGAAGAAGAATAAGATGAAGACGAAGAAGAAGACGAAGAAGGACTAGGAGAAGAAGACGGAAGGGGAGGAGAAGGAAAAGAAAAGAAGAAGGCAGGCTAACTGACTGAATACATGACTGAAAGACAAACATACCTAAAAAAAACCCAGATAAACAAAGGAAAAGGCAAGTCCTTCTTAAAAAACTTGAAAAGAATATGAACAGAAACAAAATTTCTTTATAGTGCCAACCCTTCATTGAATTTCCCCAAACTCCATTTCTGTTTCCCTGAAGCTGTCAATGAAACATACATCTAACCTCGTCTTGTGACATTTCATATTTCCCTGACCCAGACACTTTCTTAGCAAGATCAAAAAAACTCTCGCCAAATTATTTCATCTCACTGCTTCATTATTGATATATCTGCCAATTTATTTACTAGTGCCACTTGTCATAATAGCAAACCCGTCCTTTTAGGTCGGGTATTGTATTGTTATTATTATTATTATTTATTATTATTATTATTATTATTATTATTAGTAGTAGTAGTAGTAGTAGTAGTAGTAGTAGTAGTAGTAGTAGTAGTAGTAGTAGTAGTAGTAGTAGTAGTAGTAGTAGTAGTAGTAGTAGTAGTAGTAGTAGTAGTAGTAGTAGTATGAGTATTATTATTATTAATATTATTATTATTATAAATTTAGATTTCAGAGGCGTTACAACACTGTAGTCTTTGAATCTCATGTAAGATCTAACATCTGCGGCAGAGAGCATGCTTATCTTTCCCTTTCTTTTTCTTCTCTCTTCTTCTTTCTTCTTCTTCTTCTTCTTCTTCTTCTTCTTCTTCTTCTTCTTCTTCTTCTTCTTCTTCTTCTTCTTCTTCTTCTTCTTCTTCTTCTTCTTCTTCTTCTTCTTCTTCTTCTTCTTCTTCTTCTTCTTCTTCTTCTTCTTCTTCTTCTTCTTCTTCTTCTTCTTCTTCTTCTTCTTCTTCTTCTTCTTCTTCTTCTTCTTCTTCTTCTTCTTCTTCTTCTTCTTCTTCTTCTTCTTTCTTCTTCTTCTTCTTCTTCTTCTTTCTTCTTCTTCTTCTTCTTCTTCTTCTCTGCTTCTTCTTCTTCTTCTTCTTCTTCTTCTTCTTCTTCTTCTTCTTCTTCTTCTTCGCCTTTACCTGCTTTAAACGCCGTCGGGAAGTTAAGGTTGTTCGTCCCCTTCCGGTCTCTAGTCCTGTTTCAGAAACTGAGGGTTGCGTGCACATCCGTTTTACAAGTCCGATTCATCAGCATGGTTCCTTGCCTCTCATGCAGATGTACTCCCGCTTCTGAGGAAGCTCCCATTTAGTTGCCACTTACGACATGCTTTTGGGCAGGCAGTGGGTCTGTTCTTGTTTTCCCCACAATTAGGCCTCACAATTCACACAGTGAGGAGATTAATTGATGCCAATCTTCATTGTGGAGACGACACCTGATTGCTTGGCCGACTTGCTAGACACAATTTCAGACACAGCCAGTCCATAGTTGAACCCCACTAGGACCGCATACTGAGCGATAATCCCTGATGACCCAAAGTGTCCCTATTTGGATGATAATCCCCGGGTACATATCACAGAAACTCCGTTAAATCTTAAAGTTGGATCCTCGACAGGTAAGAAGGAGCCTGTAGTTCATGGGAAAAGCCCCGATAGAACACACGGTCAACAGACAAGCAACTCCACAACCAATCATTTGTCTTTAATCTGCTTCCCTAAATCTCAAGCTTCCCGAACATACATAATTAATCGAGTGCTCACTGCCAGGGCTGTCGAAGCTGGTGCTTTCGTACAAATTTGGTACTGTTTGACCCTTGCTGGACAAAACATCACTTTTGGTATCACACCCGATATTTTGGTACCTTTTAGAAAGTACACAATATTGTGTCCAGAGTCGCCGTGGCGTTGGAAGCTAGACGCCCGCCTGCGGATCAACCGGTCGTGAGTTCGCGTCTTGACGGAGCCAGACATTTTTCACAAATAAATTTGACTCCCAGGTCGACTCATCCTTAAGTGGGTACCAGGAGCAGTACTGGAAAGTAAATGTGGCCCGCGTCATGCTGACCATATCATCCACCAAGTGCCGATTAATCCATAAAAATATAGGACCTAGCCGCATATTTCCAATATGCCTAAAGGTGGGGGAAAGGGACCTTTATGTTTTACATTTTTGTGTTGAATTCTGACACTGGACTAAACTTTTTGAAAAAAAAATTGATTAGCTGTGTGCCGAAAAATCAATCGTCTTTGTAGAAGACTTTAACAGTAAAGGCACTGATGTGATCACAGCCATCGCTCCAAGACATTAATTAACTACACAAACTGGGCGCCGCCACAGCAGCTTTGTAACAAACTGGGCGCAGCTACAGCAGCTTTGTAACAAACTGGGCGCAGCCACAGCAGCTTTGTAACAAGCTGGGCGCAGCCACAGCAGCTTTGTAACAAACTAGGCGCAGCAGCTTTGTAACAAACTGGGCGCACCCACAGCAGCTTTGTAACAAACTGGGCGCAGCCACAGCAGCTTTGTAACAAACTGGGCGCAGCTACAGCAGCTTTGTAACAAACTGGGCGCAGCTACAGCAGCTTTGTAACAAACTGGGCGCAGCTACAGCAGCTTTGTAACAAACTGGGCGCAACCACAGCAGCTTTGTAACAAACTGGGCGCACCCACAGCAGCTTTGTAACAAACTGGGCGCAACCACAGCAGCTTTGTAACAAACTGGGCGCACCACACAGTAACAAGCTTTGTAACAAGCTGGGCGCGCAGCACTAACAAACTGGGCGCACCCACAGCAGCTTTGTAACAAACTGGGCCAAGCCACAGTAGCTTTGTAACAAACTGGGCGCCACAACAGCAGCTTTGTAACAAACTGGGCCAGGCCACAGTAGCTGTGTAACAAACTGGGAGCCGCCTTAGCAGCTTTGTAACAAACTTAGCGGAGAAAAAAATGTACAGCAATGAGGTTATGGACGACGGATTTAATTTCTAATCAAATATACGGTAAGCCAGTTATATAAACACACACTTACATATACAGACATATATAAATATTTGTGTGTGTGTGTGTGTGTGTGTGTGTGTGTGTGTGTGTGTGTGTGTGTGTTTAAAGATGTTTTGACTGCTTTTGTTTTTAATTACAAGTTCCAATTTTGGTACCTTTTAATGTCTTTTTGTACTTTTCCTCCAAAATGTGGCACATTTCCCCCAAAAATTTCCACAGCCCTGCTTACGAACAATCAGGCAAATTATTCTACCAACGTGGGTGAGTGATAACGCTAAGGAAAGACTCCCCAAAGACAAACACAGTACCGTCGGTGTTATATTACCGAGATTATTCTTTCAGCGTTGACGGTATCCGACGGTGGACGACGTGACCCGGCGTGATGTCTGTTTAATTACAGTCTAAGGACCGTAATTCAGTTAGATTCATTTGCAATGCAAGTAGGGCAACGGTTGACCTAGTTAGTGAGAGTCTGATTTATGCTGTCGCCATTGGTCATGAGTTTGTTGAGTGAGCTCTCAGTTCATTCATGTTTTATTATTTCACTACTTCATCCATCCATTCATTTAGCCAGACTTTAAAAAATAGTGTGGGGAAATGGCAGAGGTACGCAGACATTTCCATATTGTTCATTTGATTTGTTTTCCCAAAGTTAGATGATTGGCTCCGATGTCTTTAATGGTCTACCTCTAGAATATGATGATGACGAAATACAGCTGCTGCTTTTGTATAAAGGTAATGACTTTGTAGTTTTTGCACTTAGTCTTCTAAGAGATAATTAGAGAAAGCGGGACAGCCACCGCCCCCCCCCCCCCCCACCTTCCCCATAAAAAATTATTAGTTCCATTAAAAAAAAAAGCAATTACTCTGCACCTATTCACGTTTTTCGGCGCATCTACACACTGGCTGGCCTTTCATTCATACTTTCCCAGACTGTTGTTTTGGTCACAAGGGTGTCACGTTGTCTTGCTTCAGTTACATCAGCGCTAATGTCGCCTGTTGGGTAATTTATACGACGGTCTCCCCATTTACACACCACCTGTTGTAGGTCAACCCCACTGATAAGTTGGTTGTACTAGTCTACCATGGTCGAGGTTATGGGTGTGGCAGTCTGTTGTTGTCTGGCATTTCCTTTTTTATTTCTGAGAAAGAGACGACCTATGACATAGATTTTGACACTCGCTAGAGGGGTTGTGTGTTGGACACAGTATATACATTTTTTAGAAGTGTTTAAAGCTCTGGCATGGAGAAATACACAACACGCGTATGAGTGCGAGTGCGGAATATCCCTGTGATCTTGTGTGAAATTCGGATCGCTGGAAGCCGACCTATCAGAGGTGAGGTGACCAGTAGGTCGTCCAATCAGAAGCGAGCTAGTGTATAGCGGTGTGAAAATTGGGAGACTAGCGTAACATTTACCAACTGTTCTATACTAAATGACGACACAGCTGTTAACGACCCCTGAAAATATATAACTGAACCTAACCCAAACGTCCCTACACACAACCTGAGGCTAGGTCCCATGAGAGACTCTTTCCAAAGAAAGTAGTACAACGTGACACCCCTCTGACCTAGATCTGACTAAAAATGTGTCGATGGGCCGGGAAACGTGAATAAGTCTATGATGCTGACAAAAAAACAACAAATAACTAGTTGATTTTCGGGAAAAGAAATCTGAACGGCTGCGGTGGAATGATAAATGGCGCGCGCGCGCACATACACACACATACACACACACACACACACATACACACATTTACTTATACATATATATGGGTGTGTCTGTGTGTGTGTATTAGCTGAAAGAATACTGAATGTTGATCCCAGTTCAAGGCAAGACGTGTAATGTGTTTACCTGTTCAAGATTTAATGGCAATAATAAAAGTACAGCTTTACCACTAGGGCCAGTCTGTTTTTTAAAAAAAAGAGAGATTTGTTTGCAAACATGCAGCATGGTGAAAACAACACGTGTTCTGTCCTTACGTCAGTACCTTCAGTGGATTCTCATGTTTTGTCCTTACGTCTGTACCTCTAGTTAATTCTCATGTTCTGTCCTTACGTCTGTACCTCCAGTGGATTCTCATGTTCTGTATCAAACGGCAATAATGAACCAATGTTTGCATACATAAAAACAAGTTCACTTCTCACCCTTTCTGTTTCTTAGCTCCCACGTTAACAAACCATATTCTTTTCCCCAAACCGTGACTCAGCAACGACGTATATTTTCGAACTATCGTTTTCCAGAATAGGAAACTAGATATTAAACATTTGAAACGTAAACAGACTTGCGCAGCTGTTTGTTCATTAAAAAAAAAATATTCAATAATAATAACAACATTTAGGTAATGACCAGTAACAAAATTAGCATCGTATTGTTTATTATTCAAAGATTATTTTACAGCCATATTTGCTGTCGAGATTGCTGTATGAAACTTGATCTCATTGCTGACATGTTTTCGTTTCTACGCTAAGTAAAACAGGCAAATTGTGATAATCATATATGGTTTCCTTTGATTATCAAATCTAACCTGCACATTGATTTTTTTTTTTTTTTAGGGTATCAAAAATCTGGAACCGGATACGGTGTCAGTTTTGTGTGCGTGGTAGGATACGAGTCAAGCCGACATGTGATTTTTATTATTGTTGTTATTATTTTTATTTGTGTTATTATAGTCGCTGTTGTGTAGCGACTAGACCCTCGCCTGTGGATCGGAAGGTTGCGGGCTCAGATCCTTACAGGGCCGGACTAGTTTCAGATAAAAATCATCGCCCAAATTACTGAGCTATCTTCACAAAAATAGAATAAGTTCTTTTTTTTTTTTAAAATCCCGTGGATCGTTAAGTTCTAGATCTGAGATATACATATACAACAGTAAATTCAGTGCTGCGTTAAGCTGTAGATGTAAATAAAGACTTCTTTTCACATAGAGACACACACAATAATAATATGTAATGTGAAGCAAAGGACCATTTTCCGACCTTCACCCGTACTGGGCATACCTAGAAACCCAATGAACGCATGATGCGCCGATTTTCTGACTTTATTTACTACCCCCTGGGCCTGTGATACTAAACCCCCTGGGATCGAATAGTTAAGTCCTATATTGCAGAGGTTCTCAAACTGGGTGCCACGGCACTCTGGTGTGCCGCGAGCGTATGCCAGGGGTACCGCGAAAAAAAAAAATCAAAAATAGTTCGCTAAAAATTGTGACATTATTATAGGAGGCATGAAGATACTTGAAAGTTACAATTTCAGTAGTCTTTCCTCGCCACTGTCGAAAAAGAGTTTTGTCCTTGTTTCACACTCAGTTGCACACAATGCCAACAGCAAGCAGCGTGCAAAGAATTGTCCTTGTATTTGTCTCGAGGTGAGACCGATCCTTCCATCTGTATTCGTGAAGGTGCAGCGGATAAGTTGTGGTTACATTCTGGCTGAAATTTTAAGGTGGAAAATGTGGTCTGTACAGTAGTAACTGTTAGTCTCATCAAGTAAGCATTTATATTTAAAGGCAAGGTGTTCTTTTTTGTTGCTTGTATGTGTGTGTGCGCGTGTGTTTGTGTGTGTGAGAGAAAGAGAGAGAGAGAGAGAGAGAGAGAGAGAGAGAGAGAGAGAGAGAGAGAGAGAGAGAGAGAGATCATGCATTTATCGTTCTTTTAGGGTGTCATCGCCCATATCAAGTTTGAAAATATTGCTTACGAAAATATGAAGGTGCGTTTAAATTAAATGGAACTAATAGCTGAGCGAACGATGGTTAAAATGCGAATTCGGCTGCATTCACTCTTTTGGCTTTGTTTCGGTTGGGAATGAACAGGCACCGAAAGGGCAATAAGTAAACTGACAAAGAAGTGTTCCTAACGGCTGTTTGGTTCCGTCCGAATTAAAGAATCATCTGGAATGCAAAGATTCTGATTTAACAGTAAGACTTTAAATCTGCACCGTTTTTGTTTTCTTTCCCTAAGTATTCAAGCGCTTGGAGTGTAGGTGCGCCGCGAATTTGTTTAGCCCTACAAGGGTGCCGCTGTAAAAAAATGTTTGAGAACCTCTTCTATATTGTATATACCAGACGGTACTCAGTTCATGATGTGCTCAACATCACGCCGGCCTCCTTTACTTTCCAAGACTAAACCACTCAAGATTGTAGATACGCACGTGATCAACAGGACGAAAGAACGATCGAAATTTATTCTAAAATTGTAGAGAAGTCTGCATGCAAGCTTGTCTTACATTCTGCCCTTCAAGACTGTCAGAAAGGCAAACGCAGACACGGCTAAAGAAGATGTATAGTCAGGTACTTGGGCAAGCTTGTATAATCAGTTTTACGTCAAAGAACATGGCAATACACTTGGCACGTCCTATAAGGAGAAATGGACAGACAAATACCATCAAGCACTGAAATGGGAAAAACATGGATTGAGGAAACGAGGAAATCCCTGAGAGGAAACACAATGCAGGACCAGAATGTCAGTTATGCATGACGTTAAACAGCAAAACAGGATGAGAATGGTGGTGTGCTGGGCCAGAGATAGAACAGGCTAGTAGTTGGCAGGCCTTAGAAATATCGAAATAGATTGGCAGACTTCTTTTTTTTCTTCTTCTTTTTTGTTCCCAGACTGTAAGCTCCGGCGGGATGTCCTGGTTGTTCGTCCATTTGGAATTTGTTCCAGGGCCCGAGTTAAGCGTGTACATCCCTTTTACTGGCTTATTTGTGTACCCGGTAACCATACGGTGAGATTTGCAGATATATACTCAGATGTAGGTATGGACTTACAGACTGTGAGTGAGTGATGTTCAAACTCACCATGAACGCACAACGAGCGATAAACACCAGGTGGCACAAAGTGCCACCATTCTTATGACAAGCCCTTGGCACAAGTCACATAAACCCCATTCAACCGTTAGGTTATATTAAGGCCACACATCGACGGCTCGTGCAAAGCTTTAACTAAGGGACCCTCATATACTCACAAGTATACATAAACTGATAAAGAGATAGCATTTGAAACACTAAATGAGCGTACTATACGAAAATATCATCCAGCTTTTATTTCAGTGTTGGCCAAAAAATGCCAAAAAATGAATCTAATAAAAAAAAAAACAAATAACCAGATTGGATCGCGAAAAAACGCAATCAGCTGCTGAGCCAGTTCACATCACTGAGTTATGAAATGACGTCCTTCGTTTCTCCCCCTTCCCTCTCACTCCTTGCCCATTAGCAGGGGGGATAACCATTTCGTTGTCCTTGAATATTCTTTACGTCAAGAGAGATAAAAAGCAAATGTGAATAGCTGTATAGATCTATTCTATCCTCACAATGAGATATCTATGAAATTGGATTCACCATAAGACGGAGGCAAGAATTAGGGATAGACAGAAAAAAAATGCAGAAAGAGATGGCTAGCGAGAAGAAAGGAATGAGGTTAAGACGTGCCCCCGTGGAGCATAGGCTGTCAACCAACTTACGCCAAGTTCTTCTATCTTTCGATATGTAACTCACCATATAGATTTGCATCCCAACGTCGGACACAATTTGGTGTAGTTTTAAAGCCCGCGCCACCACCACCTCGTTGTTGCTGAGGACGATATTATAACCTGACCTATGGGTTGAATGGGGTTTCTGGGACATGTCCCCTGTTGATCCTCATCCGAATGGTTGCACTTTGTGTCACCTCGTGTTTATCACTCGGTATGATGTCCTGATGGAGTTAAACGTCATTGTCATCATGTAGCTCACCATTAGCTAGCGGGTCGTCTATTGGCTCGTCGGCAAACGACTTCGTCGCCGGTCGAGACAGTATTTAGGTTTGTCCCCTTTGATCATAACTTCAAAAGTCCTTTTCAGGGCTCTCGGTTACCTACAACGCTAAGCCATTTTATATGGTGCACATAACCTAGTCACAATTATAACCTAAAGCTCCCTTTTCCGGGGATGCTGGTTGAATGCGACTATTTTTGCAAACAAAGCGTTAACAAATGCATCTTACCTCGTGTCCCCTCCATCGTTTCTATCTCTCGTCTCTGGGGTTTTTAGCCTGCCTTTATTTCTATGCCCCTGTGGATTCCTATGTATAGACCTTCTAGTTAAGTTGGTTTTAAGTTTTTTTTTTTTTTTTTTTTCATCTAGAGTTTCTTCGCCTATTGATTCACATGTATTTGTTTAGTTCTTTTCCATAGCTTCACAAGAGTGATTTTTCTATGGCATCTATTTCCTACTTTTCGCTCAGGTACCACCAGTTAATAGACGTTTGTAGTTAAAAAGAAATTGTTTTAGTCGTTCTCCACGTTTCCCCTCCATACGACAGTACTTAACGAACGAACGAACGAACTT
This sequence comes from Candidula unifasciata, assembly GCA_905116865.2. Classification (NCBI taxonomy): domain Eukaryota; kingdom Metazoa; phylum Mollusca; class Gastropoda; order Stylommatophora; family Geomitridae; genus Candidula; species Candidula unifasciata. The sequence goes on from CAJHNH020003379.1 coordinate 26,598, forward strand.
TATTTACAATGGTCACAACTTGGGCACGCAGGCCCATCTTCTATTCGGCCCTTCCAAATACCCTTCTTTCACACGGCAGTTGTATTTTAACAAAAAAGCATGCTATGCTCACATAATAGTATGTCTATTATCAATATCAAGAGAAAAACACAAAAGCATCGGTGGTAAAATGCACGCATACACTCGCGCGAACATGCCCACTCACCCACTTACACAAACATGCATACACACCACCAGCATACACACACACATACATATTACACACATGCACACGTACGTACGTACATACATACATACATACATACATACATACATACATACATACATACATACATACATACATACATACATACATACATACATACATACATACATACATACATACATACATACATACATACATACATACATACATACATACATACATACATACATACATACATACATACATACATACATACATACATACATACATACATACATACATACATACATACATACATACATACATACATACATACATACATACATACATACATACATACATACATACATACATACATACATACATACATACATACATACATACATACATACATACATACATACATACATACATACATACATACATACATACATACATACATACATACATACATACATACATACATACATACATACATACATACATACATACATACATACATACATACATACATACATACATACATACATACATACATACATACATACATACATACATACATACATACATACATACATACATACATACATACATACATACATACATACATACCATACATACATACATACATACATACATACATACATACATACATACATACATACATACATACATACATACATACATACATACATACACATACATACATACATACATACATACATACATACATACATACATACATACATACATACATACATACATACATACATACATACATACATACATACATACGGAGCCACACCCACAGACACAAACACACGCACACACAGATATACATTTACAGACACACACGCAGACACATCCACGCACGAACAGACACATACAGATACATACACCGACATACATAAACACAGGCAGACACACATACAGACACACGCAGACACACACACATATACACGCAGACACACACACAAATACACATACACACATACATAGATACACAGTGAAACACACAGACACACCCACACAGGTACACACACACAGACACACATACGCAGACACTAAGGCAGACACACATACTCAGACACACATAAACAGACACACACACACATATACAGGTACCAGCAGACACACACACACACGCACACACAGACACACATGGACAACCACACACAGGCAAGCCCACAGATACATACACAAAGACACACAGACACACATGCAGAAACACACGCAGACACTCAGGCAGTCAGAAAAACGCAAACTCACATACGCAGACACAAACTGATACACAAACATACACACGCATACACACACAGACACAAAACACACACACAAACAAATAAATATGAACAGACACACAGGCAGCCACACACACACACAGATTCCCACACAGAAACACATACCAGACAAACATACAATCACACAGACACATACAAGCAGACACACACAGAAACAAAACCACACTCACACACCGACATACACAGAGACAGACACTCATACGCAGACACAGAAACACACACACAAAGACTCAGACAGACACACACAAACAACCACACACACATACATACACACATACAAACACATACGAAGACACACAGACACAAACAGACACAGACATACACCACACAGACATATACACACAGACACATAGGCAGACACACACAGACACTCACACAAACACACACGCAGACACACATACACACGCAAGCACAGATACACAGACACATACAAAATACACACACACGCTCAAGCACACGAAAACACAAGCAAGCACACACGCTGACAAACACACAGAGACACACATAATCATAACATGCACGTCATAAACTTCAATGTCCAGTTCTATCGTTTAAGCGTCTTGGGGGAGTAACAGTTTGTTTGGTAGGCGTCAATGGCTATTTTTTTTTTTTTTTTTGCCCTTGTCGATGTAGAATCTGTTTGATGTCATCAATCCATGTTCTCGTAGGGCAGCCTCTTGCTTTCACTTCAAATCTTTTCATGTGTAGCGTCTGCGTTGGTAGTTGTTGTGGCTGCATTCTTAGTAGATGATCAACCACTCGATCTTACGTTTCTCAACGAATTCGCTGCATGGTGTTGTTCCTACAGTCTGTCTGATAATATCGGTTCTGTTTGTCTCGGATGGTTAAGTTGTGGCTTTTCGCAGTCATCTCATTTCACATTAACTAGGGTTCTGCCTATTAACGCATTTGGTTTGTAACCGGTCCGTATTTTTGTATCGTAGCCAAACAGGCAGAGGCGATACAAATAAGTATATAAAGTTCAAAAAGACATGCTTACCTGATTTTGTGTTTACTGGCCCATCTTTTCTTGTCTAAGGTACGCTATTTTACACTGCTTTGTACTGTTGTGAAAGAAGCGAGTGATCGAAGACAATTTATCACAAACATCAGAAAGAGACAGTTACCATTTTGGTCATGTTGTGAGGAAAGGTAAACTTGAACATGTTGTGACCACTGGAAAAGTATGTGGAAAAAAAGACAACAGGAAGACCGCGCGAGAAGATTCTTGAGTCTTTTTCGTGGTATGGTCAACACACGAACTAATATACGTAGTTGCAGTTAGCAGATTATTGAGAGGCATGACCGCAGACGTCAGTCGGCAAGACACTTGATGAGGATGCTGATGTTAGTGTAATTTATTTTCCTTCCGGATCCTGTTGCCATTTTTAACTTAATTTCAAACCACGACACTGGGCTGCAACCCGGTAAAAGTGAAGAAGGAAATAGACAGATAGATAGCCGGCTATCCACAATACAAATTATGAATGCCTCCGCGATATTCGTTAATCGTTTCCTATCTGCATAGTTCGACGACGCGAGCGTCAGATTACACTCTCTCCAAGGTTTTCTCAGGTGTCTTTGAGTTGAGGACGGGGCGCTTATAGAGGGTGTCCCTGGTGCTGTGACGTCGATTCTTTACTCAACATTCGACATTCACTACGACTTCTTTGTGCAGCGAGGATATAGGATCGAGTAGGGGTTGTGGTTTTAGGGCTATTCATTGCGCTGCTCACTAAACAGGAACAGGAATGGGTTAAAATGAATTGAGAAAACGAGGTCTTAAATTTAGTCGAGGTTTCAGTGTCGTCACTGTAATCTCCAAGCCCTCTCATCCAAGCCCCCTCATCCAAGCCCCCTCATCCAACTACCCCCCTTAAATGTTCCAAGTCCCCCCTCATCCAAGCCCCCTCATCCAAGCCCCCTCATCCAAGCCCCCTTATCCAAGCTCCCTCATCCAAGCCCTCTCATCCAAGCCCCCTCATCCAAGCCCTCTCATCCAAGCCCCCTCATCCAGAGACAGAGTCACAAACGTCAGCATTAGAGACAAAGTTGGAACAAGAGCATGCTTGGGACATATTGAAAGACAGAGAATGAAGTTGTTTGGCCATTTAGTAAGAATGCAACCGGATCAGATTGCTTATAAGGCCTTTTACAGTAGAACATCGGGAAGAAAGGCCAGAGGAAGATCCAGGAAAAACTGGATAGATGGAGTAGCTGAATACGGCCAGAAGATCCAGAAAACTGTCACTCAGATCACGCGAGAGGCACAAAACAAATATTTCAAACCACGACACTGGGCTGCAACCCGGTAAAAGTGAATTAGGCAATAGATAGATAGATAGATAGCCGGCTATCCACAATACAAATTATGAATGCCTTCAGTTTGCTGCCCCTTCTAACATCAGCCTCATTAATTTTAGACGTGAGTACCAAATAACTGAAGCTTGTTGACGTCCCCATAGATTTTGTCATCAAAGGACGCCGATGTTTGTCAAAATAGATGTTTTCATTGTGTGTATTGGAAATTCAGACAGCAAATCTTGTTTTAGTTTATACGTTTTCCATAGCTACATTTATCAGTGGGAGTCGCCGTGGCATAGAGGCTAGACGCTCGCGTGCAGATTGGAAGGTCGTGGGTTGGCTCCCTAGCGGAGCCGGATCTTTTTTTAAAAATGATCTTGACTCCCAGGTCGACCCAGCCCTGAGGGGGTACGGGGTGCAGTACTAGGAAGTTAAGGCGGCCGAAGTGATGCTGACCACATCAGCCATCTTGTGCCGATTTGTCTATAAAAGAAATAGGTCAAGCCCCTGGAAAGGAACCTTTACTTTACTTTTACTTTTACAAAATTGATCAATGTTTCCTATTTTTGGGTTAATGACCAAGTGGTATTTTAACTTGTTGTGTATTTGAGGTCGGTCGGTCGGTCGGTCGGTCGGTCGGTCGGTCGGTTGGTCGGTCGGTCGGTCGGTTGGTCGGTCAGTCAGTCGGTCGTTCGGTCATTCGATCGGTTGGTCGGTCGTTCGGTCGGTCGGTCTGTCTGTCTGTCTGTCTGTCTGTCTGTCTGTCTGTCTGTCTGTCTGTCTGTCTGTCTGTCTGTCTGTCTGTCTGTCTGTCTGTCTGTCTGTCTGTCTGTCTGTCTGTCTGTCTGTCTGTCTGTCTGTCTGTCTGTCTGTCTGTCTGTCTGTCTGTCTGTCTGTCTGTCTGTCTGTCTTTTAGACCTTTTAGATACATAAATGATGGATATTTATTTTAATTTAATTCTTAGTTACAGAAATAGTAAAGATAAAGCCTTCAAAAAACACACACAGAAAATATATTACGAAATGCTCTTAAACACACTATAATAAGAAAATTTAATTTGGTAATAAAAAAATTATAAATTGCTGAGGCCCCTACAGATTGTAAGTTCCTAAGGTGCAGCTTATTTAGTTGATGCCTAAATCCAGCACGTTTCATGCAGGCGTCAGCAACAACGATCTTGAAATCACATGCACTAACTGTAAGTAGGAATAAACTCACAGGGAGCAAGTACAGCGGGGATCTACCAGTCATCAGTAGAAATTATCCTCGTCGACACGCTTTTCGGCCCACGATTCCTAGACGCATTCGGAGGTGGGCCCTCCTGAGTTCATGAAGCTCAGGGCTGGTTCCCCGCTGTACGGAATTACCGGATGGTGTTATTCTTTCGGCCAGAGACAAGACGACTTGGTGGTTTCGCAGGAGGTACTGTGAGATAAGAAGTCGCCACGGCAGCCTAATTAAAGCAGTCAGCATGCCTGGACGACCGAGCGACAAGCTTACAATTTTGGTTTACCGGACACATATAACATTTTGGACTTTTATTAGCAGTTTGGCAGAGGAACACATGGAGTGACAATTCGGACACGATGGACTTTCAAAGGGACGTGAGCAAACCCATTTTCCACTAGACACCAGGACCAGCTCACCGAGGCCCGTCCCCTACGTTGTTGCGTTGCGTCCAAAGCCAGCTAGAGGCCCTTTCGGCTGCCTCTCCACAGTTTTTTGAGTGTTCGTTTCCGTTCATTACCGCGCAATCCTAATTCTACGGATTCAGTGGGTGGTTTTCCCACATATATGGTTTGACTCCACCTTTGTCTAAAGAGACTTACCCTGCAAGCTGCCGTTTTTGCGCAGAATGGAGAACGATGTCCGGTCGCAGGCCGGTTTTACGGATCAACTCGGGGTACCGTTCATGGCCTGGCAGATCAACCGCCAGTAACCAGGAGTATTAAAAAACAGAACGAGGGAAAGAACGAGAAGACGAAGGAAGAAGAAGATAAAAAAGAAATAGAAAGCATGAAGAAGAGGGATAATGGGAAGGTGGAGAGCAGGAGGGAGAAAAGTAAAAGGATGCATAAACGTACAAATGAGAGGAGAAATAATTCAACTTGTAAACGTGTGACTGAGTTCTCGTTGCTGCACAACTCTTTGAATAAGAATGCAGACGATTAAATTAGACGATATAACCGGCCTGTAGGGAAATCACCGGGAAAGCACAACTCGCGATCAGTCGAACAGTCGTTGATGTTTGGGTCGTATGTGATGGCACATACGAGCTGATATCGCTAATGTATGTAAATGTATTGCTGCAATGTGGGATGACTAAGTTGAATGGTCTTCCAGTGCGATTAATCATCATTAACATTAAACATCCAGTCTCAACACGGTACACTATTTTTTTTTTAAATACATATATATTAAAAACTCCACCCCGGGTGAACTAGACGTTACTCCGTACCCCTCGTTGTGGGGCGTAATATAACCTTACGGATGAACGGGGTTTTCTGAGACTTTCACCTTGGGTGTTGTCATTGGAATCGTGGTACTTTGTGTCACCAGATGTTAGTGTTTTATTGTGGGATTAACCGTCGATGCCCGACTAGCTTTTTGGTCCATCAATGGACGACTTGGTCATCGAACGGGTAGCTGGTCGATGGCAGTCATCGCATCGACACTGCACGAGCTTCATCATGGCTACTTGATTGCCTACACTTATCATCCATGAATAAGACGCAGACAAACACAGGCCAAAGACTAAGCAGCATTAAAAGTCAAAGGTTAAGCATCAGCAAGGAAAACAATTTTAAAATTTTGCAAGCATGCATCTTTTCTGAAGCAACATTATCTCCTAGTCCTGGGGGAAAATACTTGGGGTGTTTGACTTGAAATCTATAGAAAGGCTTTTAGAATATCATGGAGAAAGAAAAAAAAAAAAGAAATACCGACATTTTAAAAGATCTAAACACAAAAGAACATTGGCTAACAAAAAGCCTCTATGCTGCTGCGGTCTAACCACATTTCCCGAGACTCATTTCGATTTTCTAGTTGCCTCTTCATTGTCCAAGTTTCTGCAGCGCACGGAAAGGTTGAGTACACATAACATTTGACGATTTTCATGTTTAATGTGTTCTTTTTGCATCCTACTTAAGATAGTTTTAGCCATTTCTATTCTCTTTTTGTTTCACTTCTGCTCCTATCTATTATTACCTCTCTAGCCCCATCTTATTCTATTGTCTTCATTTGTAATTGAGTCTCTTCTTGTCACTATGGCAAAATCTCAAGGACAAGTAATCTCGGTTGCCATAATTTCGCTTTTATTAGATTTAGTAAGGATCGCTGTTTAACATGAACAGCAAAACATTGGCTACGAGAAACATTTTTCATTACAATTTCTTTGGTATTTATCTTAATTTGGGTCAGCGGGAATGACTTAACGTGAGTTGGTTGAAGGCCTATGCTCCGTTGGGGGCTAAAAAGGCAGAAGAAGAAGTGTCAGCAGAAGTGTTAGTTGCCCCAATACATGATTTGCTTTTGCACATCGTATGTTGATTTTTTTTACCTCTGATATTAACATTGACCCTAGGTTGTTTCTAAATTCACTAAATGTCCTTTACTTACTTTTTTTATCTTCCGTCTGATATTAACATTGACCCTAGGTATTTAAATTCACATATTTTCATTTTTTCAATCTCTGTATCATTTACTAATATTGTTTCTCATATATGCATTTTTTACGGCATAACTGTTTGATACATCGAGAGAAACACTCGAGTGTATTTTAACAGAAGAATCCGTACACTTCCTTGGCCAGACAAGAGACAAAAGAAGAGAGAAACCCAGATATTTTGAAAGAAGCGAGGGTCTAAAGACAACTTATCACAAACATCAGATAGAGACAGTCATTTTTTTTTTTTTTTTTTGTAAATAAGAAACAAACTGGAACATAACAGCACTGCAAATTTTATGGGGGAAAAAAGAGACAGCGGAAGACAACGCTTGGTGATTCTTGGCAGCCTTATGTCATGGCATTGAGGGGTGTCAGAGGACGAACTGATACTTGCTGTTGAGGATGGCAGATTGTGGAAAGGCGTGATCGCCCACAGTATTAGGCAAGGCATATGATGATGATGTATTGTTTGAACAGAGCAGACGTGCATGTTATGGTTCAGCAAAGAAGCGACAGCAGTCGACCACAACAACCGTGGACGATTGATTGAAGGACCCCAGGAGTGAAAGGACAAGAAGCTGGACAATTGGTGAGGAATGGATTGGATTTTCCCCGGACTGTGATGACAGCCTCGTTTTGCAAATTGCCTGCTACATGATGATTAGTGAACAACGATGATGATGATCATCATGATGATTATGATTATAATGACGATGATGATGATAATAATGTTGATAAAGATGATGATAGCGACGATGAGGATGATGATGATAACGATGATGATAGCGATGATCATGATTATAATGATGACGATAATAACGATGTTGATGATGATGATAACGATGCTAATGATGTTGATAACGATGATGATGATGACGATGATGATGATGATGATGATAACGATGATGATGATAACGATGATGATGATGATGATGATGATGATGATGATGACGATAATGATGATGATAACAATGATGATAATGATGATGATGATAACGATGATGATGATGATGATGATGATGATGATAATGAAGAGACCACGACGATGTTGGTGATGATAATTTTTTCTACTGGCCTACTTTGACTACCCTGTAGCAGACAATCGCTTTTTTATTTCACTGTCTGTCCAAGGTGTTTGTAAAATCTGTCTCACAATCGACATCTTCCGTGTCGCTAAATCCTTCCTAATTTGTTTGGTAACTTTCCGGTGGTCAAAAAAAAACAAAATGGAGACCTAAGAAATTGTGTGGACATTTCGAAGTGCCCATTAGGGACCGCTAAAAGGATTAAATTGGCCGTTAAATTTACGTGTGATCTTATGGCCCCACGGAATCTTATTGGAAAACTGGAAAGCGTCAGCACGTTTTGACAGATGCCAATCACCTATTCATCTATTAGAACCAAGGATAAACAGGAAACATAAAAAAACGAGCGAGTAAGAGACAGAGACGGGAGGGTGCGGGGGCAAGAGAGAGAGAGAGAGAGAGAGAGAGAGAGAGAGAGAGAGAGAGAGAGAGAGAGAGAGAGAGAGAGTAAATGAGAGTGACGTGTCAATTAGGTACGAATCAGATTTTCTTCTCTCAGAATCAAGGGGAAGCAAGAAAAAAATGAACGAGAAAGATATAGAGAAAGACAATGAGAGAAAACAGACAGAGAGGGGTAGAGAGAAAGAAAGAGAGAGAAAGAAAGAAGGAGGGAGAGACGGACTGAGAGAGAGAGAGAGATAGACATGTCAATTACATATTTAACTCGCATAACCAAGGAAACAAGAAATATACAGGATGAGATGTGTGTTTGTGTGTGGTTCGAATTAAATGAAAAAATGGATATTCGTTGATGGAGAGTAAGGACTTAATGGAAGATTCGAAGTGTTTACGTTAGTTTTTGTGTGTGAGTGTGTATATGTGTGAGGCCAAAGAGAACTGGAAAAGCTATGAAAAAAAAGAGAGAGGACGAAAGAAAGAAAGAGACAGAGAGAGAGACAGAGAGAGACAGAGAGAGAGAGAGAGAGAGAGAGAGATTTTGAGAAAGAAACATGTCGCGAAGTATTAGGAGTAGTTGAGGGTGTTTTTCAGATAAAGAAGAATTCGATATTTGGAGACAGAATGTTGCATAAAAGAGATTTGGGTGTTTGAGGAAAGTGAATTAGACATCTGAATTTAGTGAATCGGGTAACATCTTTATGATGTGGAGAAAAGTGCTCTCGGCCCAGCGCCGGTGCATTTCAATTCTCAGGGCGTCAAGTCAAGGCATTCCAAAGACAGCCTCTCGAAAACCGTCCTACCTATGTAACAGACGCCAATTCGCCTAGGGACTTAACGTCCAAAGCAGCTTTATCTAAAAACTGTGAGTTACGGATCTTACTGCCACAGCTCTTCCCCCTTCTAGTATTCATTTCCGGTGTTCACACGCGTATCTCAGCTTCAACTGTTCGGACAGATATGTTGATTTCTCTCAGAAATACTTCATTTAAGTGATTTGTGTGTATTATTTTCGTAAGTGTGACGTTTTCTGCTTATTCATGTAATATGCGGATTATGGCTGCCTAGCTGCCAACGTTCACGTGTAGTTTGTGATCGTGGCAACCTGAACTTGAATAATTCTACTTTTCGTTTTGTTCGATATCTTTTCTTGATATTTGTGCACATATTATAGTAATTAATATATATTCTTGCAATGCACGTGATTATGATTAGTAGTATTAAGCGCTTACACAAGGCCTATGCCATTTGATTCCACCCCTACCAGAAAAAAAATGTGTAGCCGAGCCCTTCAGCCCGTTATTCCTTTGTGTCGACGCCTATGGGGCGATGGATGGATTCCTAAAAATCGGGAAAACAATTGAAAACAAATTTAATTTTTGACGGTACCAGACTTTAAAAAAAAATTACCTTGACTGCCAGGTCGATCCAGGTGGGAATTGGTGCAAGGTGGAGTTCTGGGAAGTAAAAGCGGTCACCGTGATGTTGAGCACATCACCCACTGAGTGCCGATTGTAGACCTATAAAATATATATGTCTAGCCCTCTGTGCCCAGTACGCCGGAAAGCGTGAAAATGTGTCCTTTACTTTACTTATTAGGAGAAAATACTTGTTATTTGCTTTTAGTTCCAGCATCTGGTGCCCCGTCCTCTCATGCAGCAGCCATCTCAGTGTCTCCATGCCCAATGTACCCAGTAGGAGTTGACTAGACTATCTTTCTTTACCCCGCAACCCTTTTCTTCAGTCTTGTCATTGTTTAATAAACATAACAAACCGGCGGTTTTACGTTGCTAACTCCTTGTAGAAGACAGCAACAACAACAACAACAACAAATGGAATAATTGATTTTGGATTATTTATTTAATAAATTTTAATAAAACGTTTAAAAAAACCAAACATGACAGCTAGTACAGTAGAAACCCGCATTCATGGGAAACGTGTAAAACTGACAAAAGAAAGAAATGTCAGCGCTGCAAAAAAGGCTTTAAAATCTCCATACAATCTGTATATTTGACATTTCCACATAATCTGTATATTATGTAGGAATATAATTAATTAATCAAAAGCTGTCTCAACTATGGAATTTGGCCTCAGAAAATCTCGGTGTCTCTAGAACTGGCGGGTCAGGCTGATTGCAATTTGTTTTGTCCTATGTTACCTTTTACGGAGGATGTATCACAAAGATTTAGAACACAAAAGCACAGGCTAAAACTGCATTTTATCAAAATGAGAATAATGTTACGCAATAAATCCTTGTCATTGGAGGTTAGAAAAGAATGATGACATTCTAAATAGAGCCAGTTTTAACATGCGGCTGTGAATTCTGGACAATTTTTAAACAAGCCGAACAGTTTCATGAGGTCTCAAAGATGTGGTTTAACAGCCGAATTTTCAGAATTCCTTGGACAGCCAAAAAGAGCAAAAAATATGTTTTGAAAGAGGCCTGGGCTAGAAGAGAAATTATCACAAACGTCAGAAAAGTACAGTCATCATTTGTGGTCATGTTATGATAAGATGGAAACTAGAAAACGTGACCATAGCAAATCTGTGGTGGGGGGGGGCATGGAGGGGTTGGCTTCTTTCCAAAAATTTTTTTTTTTTTGGGTGGGTCGACGGGGAAAGGGCACACAATCCTTCGACCCACAGTTCGATTTGCAAGGGGGTTAATGGTCCCCTTAACTATGTATATAGGTTTTGCTGGTGGATATTTGTTTATGCATTTCATTTAACAAATTTATTTTTACATTCCTTTGTTATTCAACAAGTTATTATTATTCTGCACTGAGGCAAAGATAAAACCCCCTGAGCTCTGTCTCTAGAAAAGCAGAAAGTAGGGTGAAAAAACGTCCCGTTTTTACCGGGACAGTGGCTCTTTTAAGTGTGTGCAGGCCGTCATGGCGGTACTACAGAAGCACCCATGTCCTGCTTTGTACAAGTCTAGGCTTTAGCTAATAAATAGAGTATAGGCTTTTATCTCTACATCTGATTATATTTAATTGTTTCAGATACAGTAGTACCTGAAATAATTGATAAGAACTTTCATTCCAGTATGCTTTTTTTTTTTTTAAAATTCATTGCAGTTAAAGAACATATTGTTTCGTTTATCTCTTGGCCGCAATGGTTCAGTTTTTGACTACGTTAATAGAGCGAGTAATTCTTTTATTCCGGTAACTTGGAAAGGGGATTGTGGGTGGATGGGAGCTGGTGCTGGGCAGGTTAAACTGACTTGTTTGGGATGTCCCGTTTTCAGCTCAAAATATTGTTTGTGTGTACGTGTATTTATGTATGAGCATTATAGTATTATACGTGTGTTATTTTGAGCGTGAATGATCATGAATATTTGTTGTGTGTGAATTTTTTCATATATAAGATAGACGTAACAAGCTTTACTGATGACATGCAACTGTGGTCTGAGAGATAAATGCTTGGAAGGGCCGAATGTAAGACGGGTCTGCGTGGCCAATTTGTAACTCTTTGGGGGAAAAAATTAACTAGTCCCTATAGTATAACGGGGCGTAGACCACCCACCACCCGCCTGAAGATGTTTTGGTTGCGACACTCCCTCTGGAACACAGAAAAGAGGTCTACTTCTGCACTGGTTAAACAATTCTAGCTGAACAAGTCTGCGCCATGTTCCACATCCTGTCAACATTGAGTGAACTCATTCTAAAGCCACTGCTGCTCCCTCTGGGACGAACGCTGTACCTGTACACATGTCCCACTCATGATTCAGTTCGTGGTAGACGCAAATTCACTCATGGGAAAAGCTGCGTCTTGTCTTGCGCGAAGGATGGCCTTTCAATTGTCTTTTAGCTAAGTTGGATGTTACTGAGTGTTTTGTTATAAAATGGAAAAGAAGCGGAAGGGTAGGGTGCGTGGTCTCGAGGCGTGGTGTCCGCCTAGAGTGCTGAAGGTTCCGGGTTCAGCTAGGGCATGCTCAGCAGCCTGACACGCTGTGATGCTGTCAGGTCTCATGATATCAGTAACTTCTTCTTCTTCTTTTCGTTCACCGGCTGTAAACTCCGGCGAAAAGTTCTGGTTGTTCACCCACTTCTGCAATTCCTGTTCCAGAACCTGAGTGTTGCGTGTGCATCGGTTTGACAGATCTGTATGCAGACTGTTGGTTCCTTGCCTCTCAGGCAGATGCACTCCGACTTCGAAGGAAGCTCCCAATTAGTCGACTCTTACGACATTTTTTGGATAGGCAGTGGGCCTATTCTGGTTTTTCCAATAGTAGGGCCCCGGAACCCACACGAGGAGTATCAGTAACTCATTCAATCCATCTTCTTCTGGGTTGTGTCCTACTTTTTGGTTTCACAACTTTAATGTTTTCAAATAGTTGCCTTTTACGACATGCTCAAGATACAATAGGTCTATACAACCCCTGCTTCCATCCCACTCGATCCCTTCCCCCCCCCCCCCCCCCCCCAAAATGAGACCTTTTAGATGTGGTAAACACCTTTTGGGAGCAAGTGAATAATGCAGAGGCACCACTAAAAGATGAGAGAATGATACAGCTGGGAGTTACCAGGGACGTCGTCGACACTCCACACTTTAAGGATAGGCCAGACAGGTATACAAAACTGCTATCGGCATCATCTATTTTGAAAGCCTTTGCTGGCTGCTGAATACGAAGATGGAGCGCTTATGGGAATGTCTTGAGTGCTGTGATGCCAGCTCTTAGCTCAGCACTCTGGGACCCTGTCACCCACACGAGCTGCCTTTTCCAGAATATCTACAATACTGAATGAAGTCGGTCTTTGGGTTCACGTTCGTGTGTGTTTTAATGCTGAGGCATCTATTCTTGTCTTGTTATTCAATGAAAGCATTCGCGCACCTGCTGCAAAGACTTCGTTTCCACATCGGTAATGTAACTATTAGTTTTATATTTAGACATTAAACCTGCAGAATGTAAGGTCTGCCGGTGTGCACAATTTCCGCTATTTTAAACTTATTCTTTTTCTTGTTCACCGGATGCAGACTCCTGTCGCGTGTTCTGGTTCTTCGTCCACTTCCGGACGCTAGTTCTGTACCTAAACCTGAGTGTCGCGTGCACATGCGTTTCACAGATCTGACTCCTATATATGCAGACTGTTGTGTTTGTATCATTCGTCTGTAAAACGATGTCACCACAGCTTCCACATAATTTTTCACTAACTGATCGATTGTCCATGATTCGCTTGGGTGAATTAGGACCGATAAATTAGGCAAATATGTGTCATGACATGTGACATTCAGTCTACTAGACAAGGAAATCATGGATATTTCCTTTGACCACTTATTAATGTGTGTCAAGGACTCAGTAATTGAGGATAGAAATCGGGCCTTTGGACTGAAATAAAAGTAAAGGACCCTTTTCCACACCTTCAGGCGTACTGGGTATATAGGGCTAGACCTGTATTTTATAGACCAAACAGACTTGGTGGATGATGGGTCAGCATCACGCCGACCGCCTTTACTTCCCAGGGCTGCACCTGGTACCCACTCAAGGCTGGGTCGACTTGGGAGTCGAGGTCATTTTTTTTTTTGACAAAAGGCCGGCCCATGTCAGGGCCCGAAACCCACGACCTCGTGATCCGCAGACGATCGTCTAGCCGCTGAACCACAGCGGCTCCCCTTTGGACTGAAATGCTACAGAAGAATTATTAGAATACCGTCGGCCAATGTATTGAAGGTGAATGGGAACCAGCGTCATTGCATGCGGTTATAAGCCATAAGTGCTCTGCCATCAGTCCGGACAGTTGATAGGAATTGTCCGCCTGTGTCGCCGTTCGTACGTAACTCTGTAGCTACAGCGACGTTCCTCCATTTACAACTCTGGTGCCCATTTCCTAGAGGCTGGGTGAACCCCGCGAGCCGTCCGGTTTCGAATACCGACCGTGGGATGCAGCGAGTTGCAGCTGGATTTTAAAGCCAGCCTCTTATCGACTGCGCTAACGCAGCCAATGTGGGCATCCTGAGTGGCCTAAACATCAAGGAGAACTTGCTCATAAACAGCATTCTGTTCCGAAAGCTGAGGTGTTTTGGTCATGTCAAACGTCACCGTGGTCTAGAGAGGACGGTGATGGAGGATGCAGTTTTCGCAAAACGAGGCAGAAGTCGACCTCCGCGAGCGTAGATACAGGAGATCAAATAAGCATTGGCTGGGAAAGCACACTGGGCTGGAGATTTGGCTAGAGAAAACAAGACTCTCAAGCGTGCCGTGAGAAAAGCGGCGTTTTGTGAAGGACCAGCCGATTGATAGATAAATGATTGTTTAACTGATTTATTGATTAATTGAAAATTTTTTGTTTGAATGATTGATTAATTGATTGATTGATTGATTAAATGATTGAATAATTAAATAATTGATTGATTAGCTGATAGATTGATTGAATAATTGCTTGATTAATTATTTGATTGATTGATTGGTTGAAAAAATAATTGACTGATTGATTAAATATTTGATTGATTAATCAAATAATTGGTTACCTAATTGGTTAATTTATTAAATGATTGACTTACTGATTGATTCATTGACTGAATAAATGATTGATTGAATAATTCAATGACTAATTGAGTGATTAAATGATTAGTTAACCAGTTGATTTATTGATTGAATAAATAATTGACTGACATTGTTTAATTGGTTGAATGATTGATTGATTAAATGATCGATTAATTAAAAAACTGATTGAATAAATGATTGATTGATTGATTGATTGATTGATATGTTTCCTGCCTAGTATTATTTAACACTCTACGTTCGCGTGACACACCTTCGCCCTGCAGCAGACATACTAATAATTTGCGACACATAGTTAGAAAGCTCTCCCTTACGTAATGCTTGGTCCCTGTAATTGAAGACTCTGGGCGATGTTTAAATATATGCGATCAATGCTACATCAAAAGTTGTATTGATTGAGTCCGGCATGAGAAAACATCAGACAAGTCACAGATCAGCAACCTGATTGCTGTTTACCGACAGGGAATATATGGAATCATCGTAGAGGTCATACAGTTAACATCCGTACAGAAAGGAAGTTAATCAGGCACAACTGTTGTATCCGTCACATAACTCTACTTTTCACTTGCAAATGTGGTGTCCGTCGCACACAAGAGTTGTACCCATCACACACACGAGCCGTTCCCGTCAGATACAAGAGCTGTCCCCGTCACACACAAGAGTTGTACTCGTCACACACAAGAGCTGTCCCCGTCACACACAAGAGTTGTCCCCGTCACGCACAAGAGTTGTACCCATCACATACACGAGCCGTTCCCGTCAGATACAAGAGCTGTCCCCGTCACACACAAGAGCTGTCCCCGTCACACACAAGAGCTGTCACCGTCACACACAAGAGCTGTCACCGTCACGCACAAGAGTTGTACTCGTCACACACAAGAGCTGTCACCGTCACACACAAGAGCTGTCACCGTCACACACAAGAGCTGTCACCGTCACGCACAAGAGTTGTACTCGTCACACACAAGAGCTGTCCCCGTCACACACAAGAATTGTACTCGTCACACACAAGAGCTGTCACCGTCACACACAAGAGCTGTCACCGTCACACACAAGAGCTGTCACCGTCACGCACAAGACTTGTAGTCCTCACACGCAACAGCTGAATACATCACACACAAAGGTTGTACCCGTTAAACAAAGAGTTGTACCCGTCACACACAAGAGCTGTACCCGTCACACACAACAGCTATACCCGTCACACACAACAGCTATACCCGTCACACACAACAGCTATACCCGTCACACACAAGTGCTTTACCCGTCACGCACAAGTGCTTTACCCGTCACGCACAAGAGCTGTACGCGTCACGCACAAAAACTGTACCCGTCACGCTGAAGAGCTGTAACTATCACACTCAACAGCTGAACAGGTCACGCACAACAGCTGTACACATCACACACAAGATTCGTACCTGTTATACAAAGAGTTGTACCCATCACACACAAGAGCCGTTCCCGTCACATTCAAGAGCTGTCCCAGTCAAACGCAAGAGCTGTGCTCGTCACGCACAAATGCTATACCCGTCACGCACAAAAACTGTAACCATCACACACAAGAGTCGTACCCGTTATACAAAGAGTTGTAACCGTCAAACACACGAGTTGTACCCATCGCACACAAAAGTTGTACCCGTCACACACTAGGGCTGTACCCGTCACACACAGTAGCTGTACCTCACATTCCCAAAATCGGTACCCATTACACACAAGAGAAATACCCAACACACCAAAAAGCTGTACTCATTACACACAAGAGAAATACCCAGCACACCAACAAGCTGTACTCATTACACACAAGAGCTGTACTCATTACACACAAGAGCTGTACTCATTACACACACGAGCTGTACTCATTACACACACGAGCTGTACTCATTACACACAAGAGCTGTACTCATTACACACAAGAGCTGTACTCATTACACACAAGAGCTGTACTCATTACACACAAGAGCTGTACTCATTACACACAAGAGCTGTACTCATTACACACAAGAGCTGTACTCATTACACACACGAGCTGTACTCATTACACACACGAGCTGTTCTCATTACACACAAGAGCTGTACTCATTACACACAAGAGCTGTACTCATTACACACAAGAGCTGTACTCATTACACACAAGAGCTGTACTCATTACACACAAGAGCTGCATACGTCGCACACAAGACTAGCAACCAGTTAAGTTAAGCTGATTCAACAACCGACATCACAGCACTCTGAGCATTCCCATAAGCGCCCCGTCCCCATCTTGAACAGCCACCGCCGAGTTCCAATACTAATGGTGCCAGTAGCAGTCGTACATCTTGATTTTTCTCCGAGCGTCGATTATCGGCCAGATCCCATTGTCACTGCTCGCTGCATCACTCTCACCAGACTGTGATGATCCATTCGCTCCTTTGACTAGCACACGTGCTCCAATTAGGCCCTAATCACATCTACCTTATCATGCATGAACATGCTACCAAGAACGACCATGTGAACATTTCGAAACTTTGCTTCTGACTTGTCTAATTGTTTCTTTCTTTCATCCTGTCTAGTGTGTCCATTGACCCCGATTAATTCCTATTTATTTAAGCAGCATTCATTTGAAACACATTCGATTTGCTTTATTATAGAAGCATGAAAAATGCACAAACTGGCGTGGCAGATTAAACTAAGCGTTCATTTTAAATATATTATGCACCACTGGTTGGCCAGTAAAAGGTCGCCGTAGGCATTGAAGTAACCATTCAACTGCTAGGTAGGTGGCCAGTGGCGTCCACGAAAATGCATTGTGGTTGCCAACTGAACCAAGTGTTTACCGCGCTCCCTGGGTCTGTAAAATCTATGGTAACCACTGTGAACACATCCTCTGGGTTCCTGGGTCCCATTGTAGAGAAAACACGAATAGACCCACTGCCTCCCTAACAAGCATGTCATAAGAAAACACTAAGTAGGTGTTTTCTTCGGTCGGAGCACGTTTACCCGACAGGCAAGGAACCAACAGTCTGCATACAAATACGTCAGAACAGTAAAACTTACGCGCACGCAATACTCAGGTTCAGGAACAAGTCTAAAATCCAGAGGGTGATAAGAGAAACCAAAACTTTCAGCCGGAGTTTACACGAAGAAGAAAAAGACACCATCTAATTTTGTAGTTTTGAACAAACAATCTGTTGAGCTGTCCTAACTAACACGTCGAATTCCATCGCTTCGCCAGCGGTTCACCTGTATTGCAGCATCAGCTTTGGCAATGAAGTTCCCCCCCCCCCCCCCTTTTATTTTTGCAACTGGACGCGATTGATCCAGCCAGTGAAGATTGATTTGTCTTGAACTCGCGTTCTTACCGAAAAATTCTTTGCCCCAGTCTGTCACTGTTGTCTTCCACACACATTTGTTACCCTACGCTGTCTGTATTTGCATTCTCCGGTGAATGTCCACTGGTCGACATCCCTCACATGAAATGCACAGAATAAATCGTCGTTTTTTTTTTTTTTTTAGCTTCTTTGGACTGACTTCAGATTTGGAAAAAAAACGGTCATTTTCTCAAAGGTCAGAAATCGAATCTATAATTTTTGGGAAGATGCGAAAAAGGCACGTGAACGTTGCGGCTAGAAAACCTTCATCGGTACAGTAAAAAAATCAAAATTAAGTCAAATGCAAAGAATAGTACACATAATCATTTAACTGGCGTATTCCCGATGAACATAACGTTGCTGTCAGGCCAGAGAAATGAATGACACGTTTCGTCGATGATGATAAATATAAGCTGGATAATGCCAAGGAACGTAACTCAAAGGTGCTTGATAAAACTGTGTTGACAGTTAAGTCCCTTAGGGGAGAGGGCGCCCATAAGGTAGATCAGGCGGTTTTCCAGAGAGAATTATGTTACTGGGTTGTTAGATCTGATGGCCATAACCTCCTTGTCGCGGACATCTTGGTGATACTTTATTTATTGGTCAGTGTGTGTTGCCATCAAGATGATGATGACCACTCCTTTTCATCAAGTATGAGTAGGAAGATTACTGATGAGGCCGATGCGGGCCCGAAAAGTCCTTGGACAGTGAAGACAGGAAATGAGTGTTGTGCAGGGAGGGGATCTCCTGCAGTCGCCTTTCTGTCTGTCCTTTTCTTAATCTGTATCGCTGTTCTGTTTGCTTTACATGTAGCCGCGCCCTTGTGTAGAGTTGCACGCCAATTGGTCAGTACTTCTGGTGTGTCGATTATTTTATACTGTTAGCTAGGCGTCCTACGCTGTAACTGATAATGTTAGAAAAAAGATCTAACGCTTCTCAAAAACAATACTCGAAGATTCAGTAGAAGGGACGAGGAGAAACGACAGACAAAGAAAGACATGGATTGTGGTTGACCGCCTGTCAGGCCTCAGGCACGCAACCATGAAGTCCATTACATGTCACCGCCAATGGTGGAGGCAGCTGATCAGACAGTTCATCAGGAGCTCGTGATCCAATCACACGCCGTTTTACAGGGTGATAGTGGCAGTTTTACGGGGTGATAGTGGCAGTTTTACAGGGTGATAGTGGCAGTTTTACGGGGTGATAGTGGCAGTTTTACGGGGTGATAGTGGCAGTTTTACAGGGTGATAGTGGCAGTTTTACGGGGTGATAGTGGCAGTTTTACAGGGTGATAGTGGCAGTTTTACAGGGTGATAGTGGCAGTTTTACAGGGTGATAGTCGCAGTTTTACGGGGTGATAGTGGTAGTGGTGATGATGATGATGTTGGTAATGATGATGATGATGATGATGGAAATGATGATGATGGTAATAACGATGATGGAAATAATGATAATGGTAATGATGCTCATGATGATGGTAATGATGATGATGATGATGGTAATGATGATGATGGTAATGATGATGATGGTAGAGGTGATGGTGGTAATAATAATGATGGTAATGATGATGATGGTAATAATAATGATAGTAATGATGATAATGGTAATGATGATGATGGTAATTATGATGATTGTAATGATGATAAAGGTAATGATAATGATGGTAATGATGGGGATAGTCATAATGATGAAGGTAATGATCATGATGGTAATGATGATGATGGTAATGATCATGATGGTAATGATAATAATGGTAATAATGATGATGGTAATGATGATGATGGTAATAATGATGATGGTAAGGATGATAATGGTAATGATGGTAATGATGATGATTGTAATGATGATGAAGGTAATGATGATGATGGTAATGATGATGATGGTAATGATGATGATAAAACTAAATATCTGTTCTGTAAATTAAAAGTCTGACAACCCCTAAAATAAAAGAGCAGAATATCGATATGATTAAAAAGCTCCATAATTTTTAAGACAACAGATGGATGGTTGACAGAAAATACAAAATTACAGATGGAAGATCGATTGAGAGAAACATTCTCACAGCGACAAATACGTCAACAGTACAAGTGGCAGGTTATGATGGCTGTACTTTACATAGTTTGGCTCGAAATTATAGTGTCTTCCTGGACAAATAATAAGCTTTAGCCGTCAGTAATAATTTTCCTCATTTGCCTCTTTGGGTTAGACAATAAGGGACCGATCTCTCTGATGGCACATTTCTCATTTGCTGGCCAAATCTGCACAATATTTAAACTCGTCGTGTGTCTGGTGTCTTCTAGAAGTTTCATTACTTGATGCTATTTTTGGTGTAATGTTTATATTTGTTCCCCTAATATAGTGGCGCAGCCATGCGACTATCTATCAATCTGTCCATCTTTATGTCTGTCCATCTTAATGTCTGTTTATCTATCTATCTATCTATCTATCTATCTATCTATCTATCTATCTATCTATCTATCTAT
The DNA here is from genome assembly GCA_905116865.2 of Candidula unifasciata. Taxonomy (NCBI): domain Eukaryota; kingdom Metazoa; phylum Mollusca; class Gastropoda; order Stylommatophora; family Geomitridae; genus Candidula; species Candidula unifasciata. The sequence continues at coordinate 47,889 of CAJHNH020003379.1, forward strand.
CTATCTATCTATCTATCTATCTATCTATCTATCTATCTATCTATCTATCTATCTATCTATCTATCTATCTATATCTATCTATCTATCTATCTATCTATCTATCTATCTATCTATCTATCTATCTATCTATCTATCTATCTATCTATCTATCTATCTATCTATCTATCTATCTATCTATCTATCTATCTATCTATCTATCTATCTATCTATCTATCTATCTATCTATCTATCTATCTATCTATCTATCTATCTATCTATCTATCTATCTATCTATCTATCTATCTATCTATCTATCTATCTATCTATCTATCTATCTATCTATCTATCTATCTATCTATCTATCTATCTATCTATCTATCTATCTATCTATCTATCTATCTATCTATCTATCTATCTATCTATCTATCTATCTATCTATCTATCTATCTATCTATCTATCTATCTATCTATCTATCTATCTATCTATCTATCTATCTATCTATCTATCTATCTATCTATCTATCTATCTATCTATCTATCTATCTATCTATCTATCTATCGATCGATCGATCGATCGATCTATCGATCTATCGATCTATCGATCTATCGATCTATCGATCTATCGATCTATCGATCTATCTATCTATCTATCTATCTATCTATCTATCTATCTATCTATCTATCTATCTATCTATCTATCTATCTATCTATCTATCTATCTATCTATCTATCTATCTATCTATCTATCTATCTATCTATCTATCTATCTATCTATCTATCTATCTATCTATCTATCTATCTATCTATCTATCTATCTATCTATCTATCTATCCATCCATCCATCCATCCATCCATCCATCCATCCATCCATCCATCCATCCATCCATCCATCCATCCATCCATCCATCCATCCGTCCGTCCGTCCGTCCGTCCGTCCGTCCGTCCGTCCGTCCATCCGTCCGTCTGTCTGTCTGTTTGTCTGTCCGTCTGTCTGTCTGTCTGTCTGTCTGTATGTCTGCCTTCCTCTCTGCCTGCCTGCCTGTCTGTCTGCCTGTCTGCCTGCCTGCCTGCCTGCCTGTCTGCCTGCCTGCCTGCCTATCTGTATTAAGCAGTCACGACTGACTTGTTTGGCGTATGAGAGCACAGGTTTGTCACCGAAGCTCCAGAAAACAAGCACTAAAGCTCATGGGCGCACTGATATCTTTTCTGTCTCTGTTTCTGGTTGTTATATTTCCCCCAAGTTTTAAAATCAACCACGTAGCAAATTGTACTCAAAAATGATTCTTTTTCAGTCTCCAAACAGAGTTATAAGGTTTCACACCAGCTGCAAAGTCGATTCAGGTGTCCTAGTGTCTCAACATTGATAGATGTGCCCCACAAGTATCCTGACATTTATATAGGTGCCCACGAGATTCAATTCTTCAATACCTACCGTTTCGTGTTGACACTGAAAAACTTCTCCACATTTGCTAACCGTTCTCTGATTACCGAGCCATCTACATAAATTCTTATTTTTATTCGTTTTATTTTTCTACTTCTTCTTTTTCTTCTTCTTCTTCTCCTTATTTTTCTTCTTCTTCTTCTTCTTCTTCTTCTTCTTCTTCTTCTTCTTCTTCTTCTTCTTCTTCTTCTTCTTCTTCTTCTTCTTCTTCTTCTTCTGCTTCTTCTTCTTCTTCTTCTTCTTCGTTTTCTTCTTCGCCGTCGTCTTCTTCTTCTTCTTTGCTTGCCCTTAAAACGGCAGTTGACACAATGTGTTGTGGTTTACAGCTATGCCGACAATATCTGATTTCAGCAAGCCTGGATTAGTCACCCTTTACGATATGCTTGTTTGGGGGCAGTGGTTGTTTTCTTCTTTCACCCACCAAAATATGGTCCCAGAGACATTCTAGTTCGTTAAAATAAAAACATTTTAAACCTATATATTAATTTTCCCCTATCTTCTAGTAAATATTTTTTGTGATATAGATACATACATTCATTCATTCATTCATTCATTTTTTCATTCATTCATTCATTCATTCATTCATTCATTCATTCATTCATTCATTCATTCATTCATTCACTCATTATTCTGTTGTGGCATTATACGTCCCATAGGGCTCACAGTCTATTCCTTCTTCCATTCTATCCTAAACGATCACTTCCTTATCATAGAAATCTAGTCCATCACTATTGGTCTCTCACATGGACGTTCGCTTTAGGGTATCTGTTTGAGGTCCTTGTATCCTTAGTCCATTACTTTCCTATCGCAGTGTCTGTTCGGTGTTTCTCTGCTCCTTTCTTCTCGTGATGTGTCTACTATAGCTTCATCTTCTCTATCTTATACCTGTTCTCATTAATGGTTGCCGATACAGTTTTTTTTTTTTTAATCTGCCTTAAATTGACGGCAGTTTACGTGTGTCGTGTTCCTCTGAGATTTGTTTCTGTATGGCCGCTGAGAGGCGTACAGGTGTGAGACTTCTGGCATGAACGCTAAAGTTTTAGCATATTCAAAAAGATATCCCGACAGGAACTGCTGACAGACGCAAATATCGCAGCCCTGCTGCAGACAGGCACACCACAATTAAATCATCGGACGAATGATAAAGAAGACATTGAAGTATTTGTTCCCTGATTCTGTCAGTTTAAATTACTGTTCATAGAATAAACAAGCACATTTGCCAAAAAAACATGCAGACTTGAAAAAAAAAAACATGCACATTTTCCAAAGGAACATGCAGACTTGCCAAATAAACATGCAGACTTGACAAAGAAACATGCAGACTTGCCAAATAAACATGCAGACTTGCAAAAAAAAAAACATGCAGACTTGCCAAAGAAACATGCAGACTTGCCAAAGAAACAAGCAGACGGCGTAATCAGATCTATTGACAAACAGGACGACAGACAAAGAAACAGACAAACAAACTGTTAGCCAGACATACTGCTAAACAGACAAGAGTGATAGCTGCCGACATGGACTCCGTCGCTTGGTTTATGAGATAAAATTTTAATGGATAATCATGGAAATCGTCGCTAGAGCTACAGAGCCCTACTTGAGAAAAGAAAATGTCATACTGAGAGAAAAAAAAACTTATTTTAGCCGGATATCTTGACAAACAAGCAGACAAACAGACAAGCAGACACTGCACAGAAAATGTTTTCACTTCAGAGATAAATAACCGCCAGACGACTCTTGCACAGAGAGAAGCCTCACAGAAAAATCTTGACATTATTCGTGGAACTGTTTAGGTGAGAACCATCGACAATTCCAGACATACAAAAAAGATGCGAATGACACATGTTTGTCGTCGCCATATTGGAACAAATTTCTCTCTAGCGTGACTGTTTCCTAATAGCGGTCCGGTGACAAATAGGTGTAAGATCAAGAAAACCCGAGTGTGCGTGTCGGTTCAGATCTCACTTTGTGTGGCTTGGGTCGTAATTGTGATCTGATGTATCGGGCTTCTCGCGAAGAAGTAGCCCATTATCCTGGAAGCGTAGAAAATCAGGGGTGTTTCCATCGGTAGAATGGAGGAGGGAAGGTAGAGGGGACAGTAAATAGATGTTAGGAAAATCAGGGGTGTTTCCATCGGTAGAATGGGGGAGGGAAGGTAGAAGGGACAGTAGATAGATGTTAGGAAAAGCAGGGGTGTTTCCATCGGTAGAATGGGGGAGGGAAGGTAGAAGGGACAGTAGATAGATGTTAGGAAAAGCAGGGGTGTTTCCATCGGTAGAATGGGGGAGGGAAGGTAGAAGGGACAGTAGATAGATGTTAGGGAAAGCAGGGGTGTTTCCAGTGATTCAACAAAAGGCCGCGAAAAGGGGGAGGGGGCGGGGGGTGATGCTCACGTGTGAAACAGACTTGGCGTTCTCGTGAATAATTGGTATATATTGTAGAAATAAATAAGACTTTCTGGTGGTAGAGGCATTATCATAATCCCATAATCACGTGTCCTACCGTGTCTCTATAGACCAGGGCTATTCAGCTAAGTTTGCTCGCGGGCCAAAATGCTGAACATGGAGACCGTCGCGGGCCATTGGCCGCCCGAGCCCACACTACAATTGACAACATTTTCAATCGGTAGATTTAATACACTCGAAAACTATTAGGCCTAGGACATAGCGTATATAAATGTAGCAGTCTTGTAAACCATTATAATGTAAAGTGTACTTCAATCTTCTGTAATGATTATTTAATACTCACTTTTAATTCTTCTTTGTATTAACCCGCTGTAAACTCCAGTGGAAAGTTCTGGTTGTACATCTTCTTCTGGACTCTAGTCCCGTTTCAGAAACTGAGTGTTTTGTACAGATCCGTTTTACACGTCTTACTCATTTACATGCAGACTAGATTCCCTGGCTCTCAGGCAGATTTACTCCGACTTCGAAGAAAGCTCCTAATTAGTCGACTCTTGCGACATTCTTTTGGGTAGGCAGTGGGTCTATTCTCGTTTCCCCACAATAGGGCCCCGGAACCCACACGGGAATCCCTTTTAATTGAAATACACCTATTTCCAACTTGTAGATGGGATCATAAATAAACGTTAACATTGTCACAATAATAATAATAACTGTCCACCGTTGGTTTCATGTTCTGCAGAAGAAACTGAAAGGTATAACGATGCAAAATGTAATTAATGGGAAATGCTGCATTTCCGTTTTTGAGCTAATTTTGCCAAATTTAGCTAGTGAGAAGTTAGCCCAATTCTCATGCAGTCCTGCAGCCTATCGTTGCTGAGTGAGCTTCGGCTGTTTGTCTTGATGACATTCATGTGAGAGAAGCTTGATTCACATGGTGAGTATGAATGAATACAGCAACTTTTCTAGCATTAGGGAACTGCTCCGGTTAAATCCTCTCGTTCCAAAACTTGACTGTACCACTTTCTTGAAAATCTTCATTCACTGCGCTAGAACTTTGCATATCCATAAGTTATAACTGCAGAGAACCTTCATCAACAGAGGATATCAACTTCTTAGCACTGGAACAAAAATCACACGCAGGAGGGATTTTAAAAGGATCCCGAACAAATAACACTACATTGTTTCGGATTTTGAAGTCGTCAAATCTGTTGTTTAAATTATTCTAAAGCTTTTTAAAAATATTTATATCATCGATCGATTAAGGTTGCCGAGTCCAGTGTTGAAGAAATAAAATGGCAAGCATACTGGTTTCGAATTAGGCAGAGTTGGCGATATAAAAACATATTTCAGTGTCCAGTCACTGCTGAATGCACGTTTTTCACAATCCCACTTACTGGTGCTAGCCATGGCATGAAGTATTAAACTAAATTATTACAAGTAGATAATTTAAAACACTGTTACTGATTCAGTTTGTTAATGTACAATCGCATCCGACAATCTACGTATGACTGTGAATGTGACTGGACGTTCTTCTGGACTTTATAATGTGATAACAAGGTATTGTGCCGTGTCCAATGTCTGATGTTCATTTACATCCAATGGCATTAGTTTGTGGCGCCCATTAAGGAGAGTTTCTCTGTAACCTAAGCTCTTACTGTCACGACCGTGTTGGTATTTCCCTACGCCTCCTGTCCAATAAATATCTCACCTTCATTGAATGTCCAGTGCAGCTATGGCCTTCGCGCTTGTTATTTGGTTCTGTCCAGCCTATCTTTTTACCTTTGGCTTCAAACACGCGAGTTTTGCTATTTGAGCGAACTGGGAATAAGCTTTTACCCTGATCAAATTACTTTTTCTGTTCATATGCTGGTTCCCTTGTACCTTCGTATTTACAGATTCTTGACAAACACTTCTATTTGACACATTTGACATGACTGGTTTTTTGAGGAATATACAGAAACTTTGATTGATTTAATTTTTGTTCTTTTCAATAACTACATATCGCTATTTTGGCAACGATCGGCGGGTCACTTGCTAGGCCTCGGCCCCCACGATTTGTCCCGCGGGCCGCCAGTTGAATAGCCCTGCTATAGACCATAATCCCTTGTTCACTAGATCAGTTTCACCGATGATATCCCTCCGTACAGCCGTCGCAGTCAATCGGTGATATTCTCTCCCTCTTCCACCTTTGATATTCCCAGTCGTTACAATATTCTCCAAGTCGTTTTACACAAACTTTGGTAAACATGAACAAAATTGTGCTCCCGGTAGGGATGTTTTGTTTTTTATATCTCTTTGGCACTAATTTATTTAACACAACCTCTTGAATTTTCAGTCTTTCGGATTTCATGGTGATCATATTTTAATGTGAAATTAAGGCGTACCATCTTATCTTTCATATTTCATTTAACATAATCTTTTATCCATACCTTCGTTTTTATCTCTTTCACAGCACTGCCTCCAGAATTATACACTATCTGGGAGGCCTACCCGTGGCATTTTGGAGAACCTTTCTGCATTTTCAGAGCCCTTCTTATTGAAATGACCACCTACGCATCTGTACTGACAATCACCAGCTTCACCATAGAAAGATACATAGCTATCTGTCACCCAATCCGAGGCCAGCGCGCCTCCAGAGAATCCCGAGCCATTAAATGTGTATTTACCATCTGGATCGTTTCCGTCCTTTGTGCGCTGCCTTATCCCATCCACACCAGGGTTTTCACGTTTGTCAACGACCCACGCCATGATAGACCTCTCAGTGACTCCTTTGTGTGCAATATTCCCTTTCGATGGCAGCACAGGATGGGATTTTTCTTCCAGGTTTCCACTTTTGTGTTTTTCATCTTTCCCATGGCGATAATCACCGTCATGTACCTGCTGATCGGGATGCGACTCCGGAGTTCTGCCCTCGCTTCCGCCTTGTTGCCTCAAGCCCAGCAAAACAAGATAGCGGCTTCGCGAGCACGGAGGGCTGTGCTAAAGATGTTGGGTAAGTATGATTTTGGATTGTATGTTAATGAGACTACGATACTACAGGGCTGTGTGTATGAGACAATGCAGGTCAACAAAAGGCAAGTCTCAGGTCTACAAACATCATGTCTATTGTTTCTGATGACAGAAAGAATGGCGGGTAACCTGTCAACAGCAACTGCTGACCTAACGACATGCTGTGCTATCGGACTATGATGGCGGTGATGATGATGATAATGATAATGATGAAAATGATGATGATGATGATAATGATGATGAGTTAATCCTAGTAATAATCATCACCCATACCTCCCTCTGAACTCCCACAGCGGTTTCAAACGACCCATTACATGACAGATGATGACTTATGTGATTGATGATTGAAGTCTTATGGCATTGGAGGATTTAATTTAAAAATAGAAAATTTTAGATCTAGCTTTCAAATTTATCAACAAAGTCACAAATCACTGAAAAGCCGTCATTGTCGTTGATAACGTTTCAACAAATGAGGGCATCAGCAACATGTTCAACAAACAAAAATCGGACAAATAAAACACAGTTCTGTGCTAATACAAATCATTTCCAGAACTGTTTACATTTCGAATTAATATTTGTATATCCCGCCTGGCATGGTTTTGTGTGGGTGCAGTTCAGTGGTAGCTATTGTATCTGGCTCACGTCTCAAAAGTATTGGTTACAGCTGGTCATGCTGTTACGCAAAATCCGCTAGATTAAAATTAATTTAAAGTAAAACTTGTACTTGTAAGCGACATTCTGTTATATAAACATAAAATTACACTTAAATAACGTTATTCATAAGTAAATATTACATTTAAACTACTTTCTGTTTGATAAATATAAAACTGTGTTTACATGACTTTAGAAGTAAGCATTTCTTACATATAAACTGCCAAATAAATATAAAACTACCATTACATGACGTAAGTAGTAAACATTTCTTACATATAAACTGCCAAATAAATATAAAACTACCATTACATGACGTAAGTAGTAAGCATTTCTTACATATAAACTGCCAAATAAATATAAAACTACCATTACATGACGTAAGTAGTAAACATTTCTTACATATAAACTGCCAAATAAATATAAAACTACCATTACATGACGTAAGTAGTAAGCATTTCTTACATATAAACTGCCAAATAAATATAAAACTACCATTACATGACGTAAGTAGTAAGCATTTCTTACATATAAACTGCCAAATAAATATAAAACTGCGTTTACATGACGTTTGCAGTAAGCATTTCTTACATATAAACTGCCAAATAAATATAAAACTACCATTACATGACGTTTGCAGTAAGCATTTCTTACATATAAACTGCCAAATAAATATAAAACTGCGTTTACATGATGTTGGTAGTAAGAATTTCTTACATATAAACCTAAATCTGCCAAATAAATATAAAACTGCGTTTACATGATGTTGGTAGTAAGAATTTCTTACATATAAACCTAAATCTGCCAAATAAATATAAAAACTGCGTTTACATGTCTTTAGAAGTAAGCATTTCTTACATATAAACTTAAATCTGTCAAATAAATATAAAATGCATTTACATGACGTTATTATTAATTATATTCGTAAACATTTCCTAATTTAATATGCTTTCTGCTACATAAATATAAAAATATAAAATGTGGTTAAATAAGGTTATCTGTCAACATTTCTTACTCTCTTTTATGGATACTGTGTGCCTGGTACGGTAGCTAAGTTGGTTAAACCACCTGCGCAGCGATCTGTGACAAACTCCTTGTGGTCCGGATTCACGCCCTGTGGGAAAGGAGGGGGGGGGGGGGGAGCGAAAAACTCACATGTCTCCAAGATTTATGTTATCTGTCGTGGAATCAAGACCGAAGGGTTGCGATATCTATACTACCGAGGGTTTACAACTCATGGTTTCTGGATATTAACTCCCAAAACAAAATGGACACTATGTTGTTTGATAGTTCGCAAGCAAATTACCTTGTCTTTCTGTGTACCAATGAGTCAAGACCGATAAGCATAGGCGGCCATGTTCGCCATTTGAGGAAAATCAAAGATCAAGTCAGCGTTCTTGCCTTACCCAATCCATTGGGATATTTATCTATGTGTCTTGGGCTTGCTTTGCATCTACAAACTTTGCAATTTTTTTTTTTTTTTAATGCATTTGTATTTACCTTCACAACCAACAGAAACAGATGTGGACTTTCTCAGTCTAATTTCCCAGCCAGACAGTTATTACAGGCTTTGACCGTCTCCAAGACACTGTCTTGACCAGAGCTTTCCGGACCGTCTCTCACGACACATTAGATGAATGGTCTCCAACCGGTTTTTAGGTGGCGCCCACCCCGTCGTTCCCCACCCTCCATTTCTATTATAAAACGAAGACACCCCCCCCCCCCACCCACCCACCACCCCCAAAACAAAGAAATGCCAAGCATTACTAGCATGAACTTCGAAAAAACATCCATATCAATTTAAACGTTAAATTAAAAAAAAAAACATTAATAAATCGGAAAATGTTCGTTTCATACAATTTAAAAAAAACCTAGTTCTTCTTACAGTAGATGTACAAATTATTTATAGCTACGATAGCACCCTTGGTTCTTGGTTTTATAAATAGTTTTACAAAATATTTTATTTATAATGAATCTAAGGGGTAAGATTATTGCAAGTACATGAACTTATTTTCAAAATTGCTTGACACGCCCCACCCAGCTCTTGAAACTTCCCGGGCCCACTTTGCGGAGCCTGTCCCATTTCCTTAGGTTGAAGACTACTGCCCTAGAGCGTTGGTTGCAAGTGCTATAATAAAGGCAGTAACTAGCAGTATGGGCAGTTATTCTGCTCATTATTGGTATTGATACATTAACCGCCAAAAACTGTTATTGCTGCGTGTATTTGCCACTTTTGCAGTGTAGGCCGTGGGATCCTTAAGCCTGACAATTTAGGACCTCAAGGCTAGTGCTTTCGCCACGGACTGTGCAAGTTAGGATTTTATTTTTGGCGCCAACAGGAAAAAAAAAAAAAGAAACTTCCTAAACTTACCGAGAATTCGAAGGAGGGTTTTCAGCATAATAGCATTAGGTTCTTAACCGTTCGGCCGGTGGCTTCTCATGCTTTATTACAATAGCATAACTCTTAAAATTAAGAGTGTTTATGGTATAGACTGTGTCATGAAACACTTCGTTATTACAATTATTTATGTGTCAGGCATCTCTTGTAACGAGAAAGTTTAACCTGCTTTGCTAGGTGACTAAATTACAGTGCCGCTAACTTATGTTTATCTTAACAAATTCCACTAAACATTTAAATTTAGCCAAAGGAACCAATATTTACTTCAGGTCAATATGGCGGAGTGGTAGCTCTACTGCTTTTAAGGCGTTGCAAGTTTTTGTTCCTGCCAATAGTTTACCGTTGCGTTTGCCCTCAGATTTAGACCTACGGAATATAGTTCCATCCCCCAGCTAGTAAGCTGGATGCATGGCACAACACTGTGAGCTACGGTCTTCTTTTTGGAATGCTTTTGACTGTGCCCAATAGGACCTATATTGTGAACTACAGATTCAGAAAATGGAGGGTCGCCTATTGCTAAAGAACTCGTTGTGCCTTATGCAGTTGTATGTGTAACTATTATTAATTGGTTGTCACTCTGCTTCCACCGGGGATTACCCAAATTTCTAGGGTCGGACTGTTTGTGTCAGCTCTTCTGACCGCTCCCTTGTTGATTTATTGCGTGTGTATGCTATTGCCCTTGCTGAGACTGCAGACTTGTTAGTTTATTCCACAGGAGAAAGTGAAGGACATTCTGTGGGGTTTTCGTGGGCACCGGAGTGGGGCACTATGATCTGGTAATCTTAGTTTCAGCTTCATAGCAAACGGGTCACTCCAATAGTTGCTCCGCTCATGTGTCAACTAAAGACACACAGAATGTTTGTCACAGTCCCTTGTGGAAAGATTGACAGGCTGCTCTCTCAGCATATGCACTAGCATACACACGCATTAAAAGCATACGGTAGCCATCCAAAGGGCTAACCCAAACAGTCCGACATTAAAAAATGCAGTTCATCATGGATGGTAGCAGAAGTCACCAACAGATCAGCCGTTTCGCGCGCGATCAATTTTAATCACATAATGGCACCACCAATATTGCGACAACAGGAATCGCGTCATTTTAGAATCTACAATTTACAACACTACGTTGGTCACAGTAGAAAAGTATTTCAAATGATATCAGCAGCTCACAGTATCACGCCATGCACTCAGCTCAGAAGCTGGGCGTTGAAACTACCCTTTCAGTCTACAAATGGAGCAAAAATGCACCGAAAACCGTCTGGGAGAAGCAAGAAAAAATTGGCACGCTCACAACAGTGACCCTGCCTAGCGTCAATTTTTTTGAACTAGAAGTAGTGAGGGTTTATTAACAGTCACCCCAGTGGTGCCTTTGTTTTGAGGAAGGAGCCAGGGGCGAAACGCCTATCAGCAAGATGTCGCCCCTGTACGATCTGACTGCCTTCGTTAACTATTGTGCACCCCACAACCATGCAGTTCTTTGGCACGAAAGAGACACCTTAATCTTGGGTTCTGGACCACCGACTCTCTACATGCTCACACGCATGTGTTCATGATGTCCACAAGTTATCATATTTCTCTGTCGTGAGACGCCGCTTCAAGTAGACAAGATACTTTTGGCTGACGTACTACCCCTTTGTGACCCTTCTATTTTTCTCTCTTACATGCGCCCAGTGACTTCATTTTCGTCATAAGACGCATTGAGAGATATCCCGGTTATAGCCTACGGTTGCTGTTTGGGGATTTTCCATTGTCCTACTTGTAATTCCCCTGAGCTTTCACGTATAAAAATATACGGCTAGTAACTCGGCAACGTAGCGGGAAAATCCTGGCCAAACACCGGATCCCGCAGTGAGACAAGATTGCCAGCCATTTTACTTCAGGTCAGCAAGCAGGTGTTAGAGCGGGCCGTTTTGGCAGAACTTTGTCTTTCTCGCCGCCTAAAAACCCTAGCAACATGACCATATAGTTACATCTAAATCCAGCTGCTGAAAAGCCGAGGACAGATTCCTTGTGGCAGGACGAGCTTCCAAACCACTGCCAGGCTGGTTGTAGCTAATGATTGGAGTGCCCTAAGGAAGATCTTGGTGCTTGGGACAGACCCTCAACATTCCACCTCAGTCTTTGAAATGGATGATCCTCTGGGAAACTCCAGGTGGTAATTGTTGTATGTTATTTCCCACTGATCCTCTCATGACGACAGTTTCATGTTACTATCATTTTTATCTTTCATCCTACTTAGTTTGAATAGTGTATTTTCAAAAGTAAATAGATGATTGAATTTTACTTTAATTTTAATAAACATTCCTATGATTGATTTCAATTCATAGTTAAAGTTTAATTTTATTTCTAGATGTATGTCTGGTGTCAGTGTTGTCTACCAATATACATATTCTAGATGGGGGCTTAATTTAATGACCAGAAAGGGAAATTGTCGGGAGGGGTAATCTGCTCTGTCTAAGTGGTTAGGCATCTAAATTCCCTTATCCCTTTTCTGGGGATATTCAGGCAGCTCACCTTCTTTCGCGAGCCAATTCGAGTCTGTATCTGAGTATCCAGGGACACTGTCTGCTCTTTGCACCAAAAGACAGTTGTCTCGGTTTCTAACAAGATAACACCACTTTAGTGAGTGTAAAAGGAACCTGTTCCACGACAAGTGAGGCGCTCTCCGGAATAATAATCTGAGGCCACACAAGTGTGTCGGCGCCTGTTATTTAAAACCCGGGAAACCCTAGACGATTGAAATTTTATTTCATACATTTTTTTAAATACTTGGAAAACTTTTACATTCCCTAGATTACAGGCACCATTTTTTATAATAGTGACTTACATAATTAGGGTTTGAAGAGTGGCAGTATTAACTGTTAAGTAAATGATAGTAAAAAAATATGAACTGTTTATACTTAACTTAATTAGTGTAATAACACAATTAGGAAGTAGTCTGAGAAATTTTTTTTTTCCCAATCTTGACTGCTTTATCATTTGATATTGATTGTAAATCATTTTTATGTTGACATTCTATCATTTGACATTATTGTTAAGTTTATTTAATGTGTCATTGATTGCTGTGCAGTAATGTTGGATTACTTGCATTATTTTCAGTAACGTTCTCCTTACTGCTGTGGTCAGTTTTCCTTTTTTTCTATTCTATCACCCAATCCTTCAACTATAAATACTCTTCTGGTTAGTCCTGCATGTGATCAGTTTCTCTTGCTTTGTAAATGAACAATCTAGACATTATGGACCGCCGGTCCAGGTTCTTAGAAAATGCAAGGATTTTTGGTGCGCAAAGGGGCTATAGAGGACAAGAGTTAACGGCGTTCATACAACGCGAACAGGAAGGATGGGACTCAATGCTTGCTCGTCATGCAGCGGAGAGGGAAGAAGAAGAGAGAATACGGCAACGTGAAGAAGAAGAAGATGCTAGACAGGTGCAAGAGGATGCAGCTGTCGAAAGAATGAAACTTCTTCAAGAAAAGCTGCATAACTATCGACTACTTAGGCAGACAAAGAAGAGAGAACTGCAGTTAGACACAGGGAACGGTGAGAACAACATCCAGGTAGTTGAGGGAACTGACAACTCCCATACTGACACTCTGGTAGAAAGGTCAGGGACTCACTCTCTCAATGGAGAGGTGTGTACTATTGCGCCAAATGGTACCTCATCAAATGATGAAGTAATAGACCACCCAAGACTTTGCCTCACCTCTCTTATTCCTTATAGGAAAAGAGTGTGGACATCAAGAATTCTTTGACAGGAATCAGATCTACATTGCTGAACCCCTGTATTCTCCATTGCCCTGATAAGCAAAATGAGAAGCCTCCTGTCCCCACAAGGAAGCGAGGACAGAAAACAAAGAAATCTTCAAAAGGGATCAGATCCACATTGCTGAACCCCTTTACTCCCCTTAACTCAGATGAGCAAAGTGAGGAGACTCCTCCTGAGCCTAAATGGAATCATGGAAAGAGAAAGTGTACCGTAGGCACCCTTAATCGTCATACCAGTGACAGACGAACCTCAGACGCCACATCCGATTCATTTAACCCCTTATGTTCCTTAGTGGAAGAAGGGAATCGGCATGTTCCGAAAGGGAAGTGTAGGACTAAGCGGACCCCGAACACAGCGAACGGCAGCCACCAACGTGATAACTGCTGGAACCGTAAACATGGCGGTCTGACTGGGACACTAGCCAATAATGAAAGTGAAGGTAGCACTTTTAGTGACTCTATGATGCCCTTCAGTAATGTTAAACAAGAAGTGGAATCATGGCAGCATGGTACAGAGAATAACAGTAAATCTGTTTCTTTCATTTCCCTTGATGCAGCCACATGCAATAGGGAGATGAGTATCAGTTCTGATTTGGCATCCCAGATGGGTGACTGTGATGGCAGCAGCACTCAACTTTATTTACTCCCTCTGGACTTGGCCCATAAAAGCTTGACCAGGGAGGAAATAACCGACACAGAGGATACTTTCCTGAGGTCTTTGCAGAGTCTTCTGGGAAGGAAACTCTTGATGAGCAGGAAATTCCTGTAAGCCTTATTAACTTTGAAAATGGGTCAAACAGCACTGTTTGCCATCAACACAAAAGAATGTACTTCTTTTGGGCAGGGAGAGAGCCTATCTCTTGCCTGTGCAGCTGACACCACAGGGGAACTTCAGATGAAGGACATTGTGGCTGAACAAGCCAAGAGTAAAAGGGAAACCAAACACTCTGGTCTTAGAGTACTCTTCACTTCTAAAGATGCGACAGGAGTAACTCAGCTGCCGGTAGAAGCTTCGGTCCGAAGCAATACCACCTTAGCATCTTCAGAAAACGAACCACTTCTGACTGATGTGACTGTATTTACTGAACTACTTTTGTGCTCTGATTCTGAAAGGAGCTCTATTCATGAAAAACTCACCCCGATAAATTATGAAGGGGAGGACAGAATGCACACAGGAGGGGACAAGTGGACCCCCTACCAAGAAAGAGTCAGTGGTAAACTGCGCCAACCTCATGGTACCTTGATGGACGCCATCCCTTATACCAAAAGGAAAGTGACAGAATGTACTAAGATTGATAATGGGTGGAGGAGAATAGCGGAAGATAGTTGCACTGTGACTCTTCCATACAAGCAGCCCCTACAAGCTCTACCGCTTTTGATAGGGCAGAATCTAGGTACATTGTGGGTTAAGCCTTGTTATCAGGTTTGCCTTGGTATCTCAGCATCCAGACCCACGAAATCATTGATTCTGGGGGATGCAATACCTCCGGACAAAACGGTCAGTACACCATGGTGCATGCATTTTAAGCACATCTACTGGACAAGACATTGTCATTAAAGACTACTGGAAATTCAGACCAGTGGAAGTCTTGGGAGCCAGGAAGTGGTAGTCTGGTATTCTTGTATTCTTGTTCTACTTGACAGCGATCTTAGCATTCTTACAGAAAGCTTCGAAAGGGAGCTTCTGTCGTGAGACGCCGCTTCAAGTAGACAAGATACTTTTGGCTGACGTACTACCCCTTTGTGACCCTTCTATTTTTCTCTCTTACATGCGCCCAGTGACTTCATTTTCGTCATAAGACGCATTGAGAGATATCCCGGTTATAGCCTACGGTTGCTGTTTGGGGATTTTCCATTGTCCTACTTGTAATTCCCCTGAGCTTTCACGTATAAAAATATACGGCTAGTAACTCGGCAACGTAGCGGGGAAAACCCTGGCCAACACCGGAAATCCCGCAGTGAGACAAGATTGCCAGCCATTTTACTTCAGGTCAGCAAGCAGGTGTTAGAGCGGGCCGTTTTGGCAGAACTTTGTCTTTCTCGCCGCCTAAAAACCCTAGCAACATGACCATATAGTTACATCTAAATCCAGCTGCTGAAAAGCCGAGGACAGATTCCTTGTGGCAGGACGAGCTTCCAAACCACTGCCAGGCTGGTTGTAGCTAATGATTGGAGTGCCCTAAGGAAGATCTTGGTGCTTGGGACAGACCCTCAACATTCCACCTCAGTCTTTGAAATGGATGATCCTCTGGGAAACTCCAGGTGGTAATTGTTGTATGTTATTTCCCACTGATCCTCTCATGACGACAGTTTTCATGTTACTATCATTTTTATCTTTCATCCTACTTAGTTTGAATAGTGTATTTTCAAAAGTAAATAGATGATTGAATGTTTTTACTTTAATTTTTAATAAACATTCCTATGATTGATTTCAATTCATAGTTAAAGTTTAATTTTATTTCTAGATGTATGTCTGGTGTCAGTGTTGTCTACCAATATACATATTCTAGATGGGGGCTTAATTTAATGACCAGAAAGGGAAATTGTCGGGAGGGGTAATCTGCTCTGTCTAAGTGGTTAGGCATCTAAATTCCCTTATCCCTTTTCTGGGGATATTCAGGCAGCTCACCTTCTTTCGCGAGCCAATTCGAGTCTGTATCTGAGTATCCAGGGACACTGTCTGCTCTTTGCACCAAAAGACAGTTGTCTCGGTTTCTAACAAGATAACACCACTTTAGTGAGTGTAAAAGGAACCTGTTCCACGACATTCTCTCATATACCATTAGCCGTATGTGCCAGCATACATTTATGAATAAAATACTATTGTCATGCACATATGCATACATACACTTAAACATAGTAATTTTTGTGACAGCAATTAATAATTATTGACAGTTTGCAAGCACTCATACATCGAAGTAGACAGGGAAAGAGAGGTACATGTGCACATAAGAAAAAAATAAAAGAAGAACAAAAATGAGAGAGATAAAGAACTGGAGGAGAACGAGAGAGAGAGAGAGAGAGAGAGAGAGAGAGAGAGAGAGAGAGAGAGAGAGAGAGAGAGAGAGAGAGAGAGAGAGAGAGATCACTAAATGACTAATTTCTCCAGCAGGAAAATGTATATCAATGCATCGGTACAGTAATCCACAAGTATTTGGTGTAGGGCATCAATGGGGCATTATGAGATCACCCGTTTGCTATGGCGTGGAATTGCGATGTCTTGACTACATTACTGCAGTGGTTCTCAAACTTCCTATTGCCGTGACCCTTTGATACAGTTCCTCATGTTGCAGTTACCCCAAACTATAAAATTGTATTCTTTGCTACTTCATAACTTGAGTGAGTATGTGTTTTCCGATGGTCTTAGGCGTTCCGCTCCCAAAAGGGTTGCGACAAACAGGTTGACAACCGCAGCCTTACTGTTTGGCGAAATTATGCTTGTCTAAAAAAAAGTTGTTCCGGCAACATGAACAGTTTGGAAATCTCTGGTCTAGACAGCATTTACATTTACGAAAACCAACAAGGAAAAATAACATCGGCGCGAAAACAAAGAGAATTGGACTGAGGCACACACTAAAGAGAAAGTACAAAAACAGAGCAGACTAGCCCTGAAGACATTATTCTCGTGTTAAGTTGTGTCGTGAGAGTGAGAGAGTTAATGGGAGGGGCGATACAATCTACAGCCTGATATATGGGAAACTTCAATCCGTGCCATTTAAATTCCGCGGCCGGAAATGGCTATAGTAAAAAATGGAGTCGCTTCCGGTAAAGTTAGCATTTTCTATTCACTATTGAAATTAAACTTAGTTGCGAATTTTTTTTTTTTTTTTTACATGACGCTGTAAGGCCAAAACAAGCAAGTTTAGGCCGTTCGTAATTTCCCTAGGCAGTTTTAACTTCAGTAGTTTGCCATTGCACACAGAACAGTCGACTGACGATACTAATATCGAAGCGAACTCAAGGCTGTCTGCTGCCAAATAGCCTGCTGCTGGGATCACGCCCGGCACCTCAGAATTACGAAGCGATCTACTCACTATACACAAGAGCCCTCTTAACAGCATTATCGGCCCCCGGGAAAACCGATGTGCTGGGGCCCCAAAGACAAACATTCAGAGGAATGAAATATAAATGGCCGATAATAAAGTAAAAGTAAAGGACCCTTTTCCACGCTTTTCAGGCGTATTGGGCATATAGGGCTAGACTTATATTTTATAGACCAAAACGGCGCTTGGTGGATGATGTGGTCAGCATCCCTCCGACCGCCTTTACTTCCCTGGACTGCATGTGGTACACACTAAATCCTAGGTCGACCTGGAAGCCAAGTTCATCTCAGAAAAAAGTACGGCCACCATCAGGAACTGAACCCACGACCTTGCCACCTACAGGCGAAAGTCTAGCCGCTAGAAAATGGTCCATAAAATTAAACATAAATATTTTTTTTTTTTACTGGCACTTCAACAAAGCTAGTGTTAAAATATATACATAGAATATGAAAATACAAGCATTTGCGGCATTTGATTTCACAAAACTGCTCTATTATTGGTTTGAAGTCAGTGGTCTTCAGGATGTTATTTTCCATGCAGGGGAGTGGAAGCCAGTTCAAACGATGTTGCCCCATTTTGATACACGGCAAAGCTTTTTACAGGTGACAAAGGACGTTCCCAAGCACAGAAAGGCTGTAGGAGTGACCAGAAGAGATAAAATCCAGAATGAGGTCATGTGAGATCAAGTCGGCACATAATTACTTCTAAATTACATAGACAGCAAATCAAACCCTTTTCCCACATGGAGAAAATGCCTTCTGATGCTTTACCATGCAAGGCATATACCAAAAGAGGAGAGGGACTTAGAGCAACAGGTAGACCAAGATCAAGATGGGATGTTAACATCAGATAAACTAAACAGTGCCCCCGACACCCGACGCAGTAAAAGAGAACGCAAAGATTGATTGATTGATTGATTTGATTCAAGAACCGACATCACAGAACAAGGGGCATTCCGCAAAGCTCTCCGATCCCATTTTCATCAGCTAGTGAAGAGTTCCGATACTAATGGTGCCAGTAGCATTCTGATTAAACGTCCGTCTTGCCTTTCCTCTGAGCCTCAAGCATCTGCCAGAACCTCTCGTCACTCCCCCCTGCATCAGTCTCACCAGACTGTGATGACCCATCTGCCCCTCCGAACTGTACACACTCTCCCACAAGGCACAAACCTCGTCTGCCGTAAACGAAGAAGAAATGAGGTGGTTAACACGACCGGGCCGGCATGGAACAGAAATGATGTCAATAATGCTGTGTGAACTACCTACCACAAAAGCGATTATGGTGACCAGCAGGATTCCCTATCCTTGTCCCGGTTGGCGAAAATGAGAGCGCAACGTAGAGTGGCCAAATATATTTTACCAAGTGCACAAGGCGCTTATTAATCAATTCAGAACGGGTATGATCGGTCGTTTTGCAGAGCTACAGAGGAGAAGATGTTGTCTTAAATCTATAGATCTGACTAGAGTGCTATGATGATAGCCTCCACTAGTCGTCAATCAGTAATTACTAACAATATCATAGTATAGATGACAATCAATCAATTAGTTAGTTGCATATTCTTTACAGGACGCTTCAGAACCAACCACAGCAATCTTCTTTGGCTGTTTGTGAACTCACTATGCATTTTTGTGCTAAGCAGTTTTGCAACTGCCACTCTTCGGTCGTCTCTCGATACTATGGACAAAAACAACGCAATGCTATCTGCTGCCAAATCAGCAGCATGTGGCGTCGAAATTGGCACCTTGCAATTAGGAATCAGGTTTGCAAAGTCTACACCACAGATTCCCATAGTAGTACGGTATTCGGTATTCGTTTTGTTTTTTGTGTGTGGGCCAAACAGTGAAGGGGGTGACACCTGTCAGACATTCATCGGCGAATGAAGGTCCTATATGGTGATGCATGGCTGTCAGCTGAGCAAGTGTATAAGCGCAGCAAGGAGATCTAAAACGGCTTGAATTTTCCGACAGACTGTTCACAGCCGGGTTATGCAGACCCGTAGGTTTCAATCTTTCACTGATCAAAAAGCAAACAACATAGTGCTGCTCTTGCCTTTAAAGATGGTGCGGCTACTATTTACTGTCACCATGATAATACCGTATTCGAATGTACCGCAATGTCACGTGCTTAACATTTTTGACATCCTTAACAACAATATGGGATATGGAATATGGACAGGCCACATGACTCTGCATGGTTATTGTAACCTCTAAGACACTTTGGGCTTTAATTTAAAGCTTCACTCTTCTTCTTCTTCTTCTTCTTCTTCTTCTTCTTCTTCTTCTTCTTCTTCTTCTTCTTCTTCTCTTCTTCTTCTTCTTCTTCTTCTTCTTCTTCTTCTTCGTCTTCTTCTTCTTCTCCTTCATCTCCCCGTCTTCTTTCCCCCCCCCCACGTACTTTGCCGCAGAGCATTGCAGAGAAAAGTTATATGTAGTTCCCTGTCGTTTGCTACGTGTGTAGCTTGTAAGTCAAAAAAAAAGTAAAGATCCCTTTTCACGCCTTTAGGCGTTTCGGGCATATGTGAAGAGCGCCCATATTTTTACAATCAGCACTCGGTGGGTAATGTGGTCAGCATTACACCAGCTGTCTTTACTTCCCGGGAGACGCCCATCCTGGTACCCATTGTAGGCTAGGTCGACCTGCGACGCCCCGTACCATGATAAAAATCCACGCAGCAGTAGTGGGTTTCGATCGCGGTACGCTGGATTACGAGTCGGACTCGCAACGCCTAAGCCACGGACTAGACAAAAGTAAAGGTAAAGGACCCTTTTCCACGCCTTTAGGCGTATAGGGCATATAGGGCTAGACCTACATTTTTAAAACCAACGGCACAAGATGGGTGTAGTAGTCAGCATCACGACGGCCGCCTCTACTTTACCGGGACTGCACCCGGTACCCACTCAAGGCTGGGTCGACCTGGGAGCTAAGGTCATTTTTGAAAAAAAAGTCCGGCTCCCCCAGGGATCGAACCCACACCTTCCGATCCGCGGCGCGCGTCTAGCCGCTCGGCCATGGCGACTCCCTTGAGTTTCTATAATGTCCCTTATACTCCCTACACCCATTTCTTTCTTAGTTACCCTTTTGCTTTGCAACATTGTTCTCGTTTAGTGTGCTCTAGCTGCTGGCTGATTTTATTCAGTTCTGACCAAATAACTAAACCATTTGATTCTTTGGTATTTCAAAGAATATTGTGCCTAGTATTTGTCTTAGTTCTTTGATAGTGAGTCCGTCTCTACTTGTTTTTCAGGTCGCATATCTGATAAAATACAATATCTGGGTACACGATGAATGTTCGGGAAGACAGTTAATATGTACCAGAGTCCTTGAATTGTGTGACCTTGTGAAAATAAAGTTAGTTCATGTGTACCTTCGCTCACTCACATGGTTTGTGTTTTTATATTGTATTTATCGTGTGTTTATTGCGGCGAACGAAAGTCGTGGGTTCGCTCCCTGGCGGAGCCGGACAATTTTCAGAAATGACCCTACTCCCAGGTCGACCCAGCATTGAGTGGGTACCGGGTGCAGTCCCGGGAAGTGAAGGCAATAGGCGTGATGCTGACCACATCACCCATCCTGTGCTGATTGGTCTATAAAATATAGGTCTAGCCCTATATGCCCTATACGCCTAAAGGCGTGGAAAAGGGTCCTTTACTTTACTTACTTGTTCTGCTGCGAACTGTACAGTGCCTTCTAGACAGATTACAATTGTTGTGTGAAAAAAAAAAATGCCCCTTAAGGCTTAAGGTAAGCCGAGCCTTCCTGCTCAGTTAAAGGCGCTTTGAATATAAAGTAAGTTTATTTGTTCATTCGTTCCGTCCCATCAAATAACCGGAAACAAGAAAAGCCATTTCCTGCTGCAGAATTCAAAGGAAACGAACTAAAGCCATGCTGCCACGGTCGCAATGCTGTCAAGGTCGCAGCTCCACATTGACACACACATGCTCCTACACACGAATACAACATGCGCTTACGGACAAACACACACACACAAACAAACACTGGCACACACGCACGCGCACATACACATACAGACACACATATAGCGTCTTGTCATCTGCTGCAATATGCTAGTTTGAAGGAAATAAATCTCGCTGTAGTGGTCGCTAGCCACTCGAAGGTTTTCATCAAATAAAGATTTCAATCTAATTTGGCAAGCAATTTCCTTCCCTTGATGCCAGTAAATGAAGTTTTGATTGTCGAGTGGTAGTCTGTGCTCAAGAGAGGTCCTTTTAGGACTAGATGCCCTCACTGACAACCACAACACTAGAAATCTGCCTAACCCAGCGTCGGTACGAGTTGGTGTCTAGAGAAGCAAAGGCGGTCAACACAATGCTTGTATCACTACACCTGGAGTAGACATTGGCATGTAAACAGCTTTTTTTTTTTTGTGTGTGTGGAAAAATAAAAAAGGGCCAGTACTCATCGAAAGTATCTCAAGACGGTGCCAGTAATCATCAGATGATGTTTTTTACAATAACATTGAAACAAATGTGATACCTAATTAACGAAGCTAAAATACTCCCCCCCCCCACCACCCCCCCCCCCCCCCCCCCCCCCCCCCACCCCCCCCCCCCCCCCCCCCCCCCCCCCCCCCCCCCCCCCCCCCAATCCCCCAAGCGCCGACAGAAAGTCACAAGATCTGGTTAAAATTCATTGCACTGAATTCCGCATATTGATTTCTTTTCTCCTTTAAAATTATCCCCGGCTGCCAGTACCACCCAGACTATAATGTGTACCAGGTAATGCCCTGGTAAGTAAAGGTGGTCGACCATATATTCACCCCATCAGCCAATAAAAATGAGTGCCGTCGGTTTGACGACGATCGGCACCAAAGGCGAAAGAGTGTAGGGGGGGGGGGGAGGCAAAGGGGGGGGGGGGTAAATATTGGGGTTGTTGGTGGAAGGGTGGGAAAAGGGGGGGGGGGGGGAGTATCCTATTATTTGTGTCCTTGTAATGTCTAGAACTTACCCAGCCGGCAGAAATTTGTACTTTTAGGACAATTTGTCATATTTCACCTTTTTCGAGCAGAACTGTATTTCTGGCGCCACGCCTGCTGTTTTAGTAGGTTTTTGCAAATCGTACACCCATATTTTAAATGTTGGCATTATGTTTAACTTTTTAAAAATAGAATACTGTCACGGGTAAAAACTAATGGACGCAAAAATCCTTCATTCCATAAATGGAACTGTATTTGTAAAGCGATCCAAGGATAATTGTCCACCTCATTTCGCGTATTATGCATATTGTGCTATTCATATTTTTTAAACACAAATCGGCACTCGGTTTGGAGATGTGTGTAACACCACTCTGGCCGTCTTTACATCCCAGGTCTTTACTTGGTACCTATTTGAGGCTTGGGAGAAAACGTCTAGCTTCGTTCAGATTTGAACCTATGACACTCATATCAGCAAGTAGAGCTTCCAGCAGCTAAATCAAGACGGCTACATCGCGACGGCTACATTCCGACGGCTACATCACGACGGCTACATCCCGACGGCTACATCACGGTGGCTACATCACAACGGCTACATCAC